>OMOT01025349.1:0-11331 GCA_900312575.1 Acanthochaenus luetkenii | reverse complement strand
GTCACTGTCCGTCCGACATCAGCTCACGAGGGTCAACATCGCCTCATCTTTTGAACTTATTTTGGGATGGACCTTCCTGGGCGACCGAGCTTAAGCCCCTGTGACGCTCGACAGGCCTGACGGATGATCTATCCAGTGAGGGAATACGGGAACGGGCCGTGTACCGCCCGCGAACAATGGGGAATTCATTTGAAAAACACTTGAGAGTTAAGCCTTCGTTCTTCACGTTGATGGAGTTAATAAGCCCGCAACAGCTGCGCCACCGCCAAAACAACGCACTCTGATCCCGTGGCACCGCCTGAACACCCAAGGGAGGGCACGAGGCCAGAGCGTCCGAGAATCAAGGTGCCCCGCAGTGACTTCCCTGCCTATTATGTAACTCCAGTACAAAACACCCTAATAGGCACTGGGAGTCACAGACAGACGGGCGCACCAGTTCATCCGTTCCACTGGCAGCCGCAAGACATAACTGGCGCACTCAGGCGACAAGCGTCTCCCGCACGGTAAGTGGAAACCGGTCTCAGTCCGGACTTAACCGCGGTGAGCCCAAACGACGTCCCGCAGCACGACACGAGTGAGTTGTCATCGGACTCCCTTGATAAGGAGACCGTCGCTTTGGAGGGACCAGACCAGACCAGACCAGACGAGCTTTAGTGGGCAGACTGACGCGCTGTAGCCTCAACTGCTTCTAAGTGTATTGTCTTATCTTTAATTTCTCCTAATTAGATCTGAAATGGACTTCATTCTGCCACTCACTCTTCCAGCCAGCGGCATCCCATGGGAGAAGGTCATACCACCTCTTATTCCTCAGCTGAATGGGACATATGGACAATATAACTGGACCACCAAATTACTCATTCCAGAGACCGACCACGCCAGCTCCGCAAAGGTGGGTTACCTGATGGTTACTGGACCTGGGGAATCGAGTTGATGTTGAATAGAATTTATTTTGGCTTCATTTTATTACACAAAACATTTAAGGTCAGTACCCAAAATTACATTTCACAGTGGCCTGTTAAATAGGCTGATATCCTCCGTACATGACAGTTCTGTTTTGTTATTTGTGGAGCAATAATAACGGAGGAACGATGTCAATTGAGGGCATAACTGCCACTTTTGGGCTACTTGCTGTTGTTTTATATCTGTATAATAATGCAGAGGTGATTTGCCTGATGTTGGTAGGTGACTTGTGACCACAGCGGCTTCACAGTTCAGGTTGATGTGAAGCTCTTCAACCCAGAAGACCTAATGGTCAAGGTGACAGGAGACTTTGTGGAAGTGCAAGGAAAGCATGAAGAAAAAAAGGTTAGTATTTTGTTAGTAGCATTATGTTTTGACCGCCTCACTTCCATCACAATGGCTGTAAACTGTGGGTTGCATTCCTCTTCTGTGTTTCACACGGTTTGGTAGAAGGATGGTCCTGGGTTGATAACACGCCAGTTTAACCGCCGCTACCGAATCCCCGAGGGAGTGGACACCATGGCCTTGGAGTCAGCCGTCTCTCCGGATGGCATTCTCGTCATATCTGCACCTATGTTGCAGACCAAGAGCTCCAGATCCCTGACCCAGTCGCATTAATACCAAACACGCAACCCTTTGCCATCTTCACCACGTAGGAAAACAGAAGTTGATGCATAAATAGAAACACTACTTTAGGCTCCACCAATCACAGTAACACCCAGCATTTATTATGTTCCAGCCACTGTTCTTATATTCCCTGCTCTCTGAGGTTTGTATATACTGTCCTGTAGTTACTCCTCAATCTTAATGTTTCAAGGAACCAGTCACTGTAAATATTGTGTTCGCAATTGTTGTTTGTTTCATTTTGTTCAAGTTATGTCAAATGCACTGTAATGTGAGTGTTAATGTGATTGTGATTAACGATGCACACAGGCATATTTTCAAACTTTTGAATGTGGAAATATTTACCAAAGTAGAAATTAACTGTTTGTTTCTGTGTAAAATGACAAATAAAAAAATGTCTGCTGCCAAGGTCCAAGCAAGCGGTTACTCATCCTGGAATTCATCCAACATAAGAGTCCACTTCACTGAAAGAAATTTAAAAAAAAGGTTGTTGAGACTTTAAATGTTATATTTAGCTAAATATTTAAGTGCTATAGAGAACAACAACCTTCTAGAAGCAATATTAACATTTTATATAAAAAGTGTGTCCCTGTCATATCAAACAAACCATATTTTACTTAGCAAAAGCGACAAGCAAGTAACATTTTATTCATAGGTTATAATTTTACCTAATTTGTTCCATCACCCATTTTCTCTGTTTGCGAAGGACTTGTAGCAGCGGGTCATTTTCAAACGCCTCTTCATCTGAATCTGAACAGAAAAACATGTACTGTAGGATGAAATGAGTGGGAGAGGGAAAGGGCAAATACTGGAACATTATTGGTATTCACTTTGAGAGCACCAGGACCAAGTGATAGTTTTTGTTCCAATATAAACCTTCGAAGTTCATTGTATACAGATATTCAAAAATTGCAATATGTAGGTGTATGATTACAGTGATCCACATAAAGCATGTATGGGTCACAAATGTTACTAGTTCCCCATACCAACAGTTTGCACAGAAAAAGGCTAGAAAGTTCTAGAGGTTTGGTCCTAAAGGGCTTGGGAATGTTTGGAAGCTATCTACAGCACACCAAATATTTCCAGCAATTAACTACAGGGTAAAAGGTCAGTGCTCTCCGCTGCTGTGCGCTCACCTTCAGCCTCTCGCAGCAGCTGTGAAATGACCTCCATAGGGTTCTGTGCATTGCCTGGAGGAACTGGGGACTGTGGAGGTGCAGGAGGAGTGTATGGAGAGTCCGACGAGACGGGGGTCCTTTGTACTGGAGATGAATCCAACGCAGGGAACAGAACCTCTGAAACTGCCTGCCAAGGTCCAATGAGAACACCCCATTTGTTAATGCAACTTAAAACTACCATAATGACTAATCTTCATCAGATGACGACGTATGTCATCTAAAAACAAGACTAGGTGTGCCTTCGGTTCTATGGTGAGTAGAGAGGCGAAGTCTGATGTAATGTTGTAGGTGGTCAGCATATCTGCTATTTGGTGTGTAGTCCAAAACCCCAATGGAAATTTGACTGGGATTTGCAAGAAATGACAAAAATAAAATATGTGCTACACAAAGGCTTTCTAGCTTTCAGTCCACCCAGAATGCTGCTGGCATGCCTAATGCTGTTCACACGCCCCTAACACGAGCGCCATCTTTACTTAAATGTATCCATCTCCATATCACTGACAACTAACTATTTATCTTATAGAATGTCAGTACTATTGGAAATATCAATTTAGTAGTCAAAACTATAAAAACAGAACAAAGAACTTAACTTCAGTTTATTGTAATGTAATGTAAAGACCCACACGCGTGCTTTAAAATGTTCAACTTGTTAAAACATGTTAAAAACTGACGGCTGGCGGTAACGCTTCACAGTGGAGTGTGTGTGGTCAAGATGACATAATCTGTGCAATACCCGAAATGTGAAACAATGGGGATGGCGCCACAGTTCCGTAGACACGCCGACAATTGGCTGAACGGAGAGGAACCGGGACCACTGGTTGAGTCCAGTGTTTGTTTGTGCCTTGTTGGCGGATTTGGATGGATAGCCGTTTCTTCCTACAACACCACTGAACCCACATAAGAGAGCATGACATAAATAAACGCGCAAACAGGCATTTAAGTTTTGCAGTTTACACGTGTTCTGACCTGTCCTAAGGCACTGTGGATTGGAGAAGGTGGTGGTGCACGATCGCCAGTACAGCTCTCACTGGAAAACCCCGGACATCGCTCCTTTTGACCCCCATTTCTGCTGGACGGCTGCTCCATCCGCGGTATGGCCTTTTGGGGACCTCTGCTGTGACGAGATGAGCTCCTGTTTGTATAGCTGGGCCCATCAGCCTGGTCACCATCTCCGATATGATGTCTGCAGAAAAATGTATATTAAGCATATAGACTTAAACGTGTGTGTGTGTGTGTGTGTGTGTGTGAGTTTCAATACATCACACCTAGTTGATTTCTTCTGCTTTCTGATGGACATCGCTGTCCTCTTCTCATTCTTCTCTGACTCCTTTGTTTGAGCTTTCTCCGTGTTCTTCCTCTCAGCTCTCCTGTGGTGAAACGGCCACTCTTCTTCTGTAGTTCCAGGTGAAGCAGGTGGTGGAGATGACATATGTTTCCTAATGGGCTCTTCGGTGGAGGTATCTGTTGAGTTTCCCAGGACTCGCTGCGTTTTTTTAGGGGCAACTTTGGTCCGACACCCATCTGACCTTTGTGAACTCCTCTGTTGCGTGCTACGATGGGATGACTGGGTGGGGCAGGGCAAGACATCACAGAGGAAATGCATGTGGGCAGGCACATGAGCATCAGTCTGGGGTTTGGAGACCAAGGAGCTGGAGACAAGAAAGGGCGGGGAGGAAGATGGGCCTGTTGCTGGGGGACACGGCCCATGGGCTTCTTTGGTTTCTGGTTGGGGAGCAATGATGAATGAGGGGGTAACTCTTTGTGAGGGGTCAGGAGGTTGAATAGCCTGCTGTTGCTAAAGACGATGTAAGGGGAAAGGAAATTAAAAGCAATTCAATCAATCTTGAATAACAAAATAGTCACCTGTTCATATAGAATGTAAATGGTACACGTGTCACTTCTACCTTGTGAGCCTGTCCGCTGACTGAGGGCTGCCAGCTGAAAGTGGAATGATGAAGACTGGAGTATTGCTGAGGCTGGGGCCGCTCCCTGGCCTGCTCCATCTTCCTCCTCAAACGCCATTGGAACAGGATGTCCTCTTCTGGGCGCGTGTGGGGCGCCAGGGAAGGAGTCACAGAGGATTTTTGGGAGGGGCCAGCTTGGACTGAAGCCGAGCTGGCATTCACTGCAACTTAACAGACATATTGCACAACGACATTGTCACCGCAACACAGTTTCAAATATTGCGTAACAATAAAAGAGGATTTGTGTAAAAGTTGCGTAACAGATCATAACCTAGAGCAAGTGTATGTTGGAAGAGCACGGCAACAAATCTCCATCTCAGCTAATTGTACTCCATTCCACAGCTCTTGGCTTACCAGTAGCTGATTCCATTAGACTGGGAATCAAAGGTCTTCGCACTGGCTCATCTACACTGATTGGGGAGGAGAAATCTGAGCATCCCAGGCCCTCTGAGCTGATGCGGATAGACCCATCACTGACAGAGAATTCACAGATAAAGACAATGGGTTACATACAATTGAAGGACTTGGATAAATGTATCATAAGTGTGACTCCCTGGTCTTCCTACCTTTGCTGCAAAAGTCTGCTGGCCCTCTCCTGTAGCTGCAGTATCTCAGTGTCGTCAAGTTCACCTAGGGAGGTGTCTGACAAAACCTGAGGATCACAAAGAGAACATGGACAGAACACTGAATAAACTCAGTTTTAACATAATATAGAGAACACTCACATTATTGTGCGAATGAATCAAATCTAGATTCCATCATATATACATGTATGTAGTTTGGAAAAAAATATGTCAGTCATTTTTTAAAAACATTTATTGCAAATTAGTCACCTCGCCTCAACTAGTCCAGAACTCTTATTTCGAACACGTCTGCTGTATGATACATTTGACATTAGCAAGTTGAACGAGCCATAAACATATCAAACATGGTTGCATAAACGATGGCTTCCCAAGCATTCAAATAAACATAGAGGTTTACAGATGGACATGCGGTGTGGTGATGGAATGCAAATATTTATAAGCACATATAGTCTGAATAAGGTGTCTCTTCTTCATAATAATACTCTGTAGACATTCTGGTTCCCGGGCACTCGCACAAACAGCATAGGTTTTCTCTGTTGACCCTTTTGAAGTCAAATCTGAATTGTATTTTCCCCTGTATGCTAGAAAAGACAACATATAGTGACAGGCCACACTGTGGCTCATTCCCAATGACTTAACTCACAAATGTACTGACACTAAGGGATCCTCTGCATGGGGAGGGGCTGCTGCCACGCCGACACGGTCCAACTGGACTGAGGATAGCATGTGCATGGTCATCTTTCAGAGGTAGGATAGCATCTGTTCAGACGAAGGGAACCCAAGGAGAGACATTATCAAAGACGGGTTGTCTCCTCCGTTGTAGGCTATGGTATGAGTTGATAAACAGTTAATGTCCCCTATGTTGAAATACGTTTCCAAAAAGCGAGAACACACCTTTGTCTGTGGTTTGAGTTGGTGTCGAACTGGGGGGTAGAGACGAGGGTGACATCCACCAGAAAGGCAGCTGCTCCTCTCCTACAGCGGAAGCCCTTTGCTGGCGCTCTTCTCGACTCTGTGGTCGACCATGGCGAAACCGTTCTACGTACCTGGGAAAGCAGTAACCGCTGCTTGTTACATAGAGACATTCAAACAGTAAAATAAATGATCAACCCACCAATACCATTGCCTACAGCTTACAGCCACTTATTATCAGAATTAGTTGTACATTCTATCATGGCATAGGCACTGCTAGGTTTGGGGGTATGATTTTGGGCAAGTCCACCCAAAAAAATTAAATACACTATAATTTAAGGCACTTTCTGTAAACAAGTAATAAATGTGTATACTGTCATACATTACATATTACCAATCAGATAGAATTTAAACCCTGAACATCTATCGCACATTGATTGAACATTTACGGTATGCGCACGGAAAAAAAAGTGTACTTTGCCAGCACTGAATCCTGTTGGGCTTGGTCAAAGGAGTCTGTGGATTTTCCTGCCGGTGCAGACTGTTTGGGTGTCTCCATGCTAGAAGAGGCTGGAGAAGATTCAAGGTCAGTGGAGGGCCAGGACTCTGAAAAACTGGGTTGTTCATCCGTGGTGGGATGGAGGCAGGTCAAAAGGCGGTTAGGTTTCCCATGAAGGCGCTGGTCGTCCGGACTCAGAGAGAGTAATGGCGAACAGGCTCGCTGGTTTGAACGCACAGGACTCCAAGTCTGCAGAAAGCAATGAATGACATGTGGTTGAGATTATGAGAAAAAAAAGCAACAGGTGAAGGTAACAGTGCAAAATGAAATGGGTCCTTAAGTGTATATCAAAATAACTTTCAAACATACGGTTTTTTTCTTTTTCTTTGCCAGGCACTGGATGCGGGAAGGGTGGTAGTATGTCTTTCCCACTGGGGAGGCTGGTGGAAAGGGATTCTGCGTCGTGAACACAGCACCACTGTAAAAAGAAACAACAACAACAACACTACCATTATCACCAACACTGACGTTTAAGATATGATATCATATGTCAATGGCTTTCAGTTCTGACCTGGATTTCATAATAGCTTCAGGGTGTCACAGATGACTCATAACGCCATGTAGGACAAGATACACAGTGCAGGTTGTTGTAGTCTGGGCCTGATTTCGCTTTGGTCCTAACCAGACTCGTTGGCCCAAAGACTTACAGCTGGGTGAGAGGTCTAGCTCTGTAGGCTCGCTCTGACGACGCAAAGGGATCAATTAGATGCACAAGCAATTCGACACCATATCATCCACCCGCCTTCCGGGTTCGCGTGTCCACAAAAGAAAGTTACCATAGAATCAAACGCCACACGTTTTCAACAGGATAGCAACTTGAGCCGTTATTTGAAACCCCGTGTATCCTACAAGTCCAACTAAAGCGCTTCCGTTTGCTCTCTTTCACAGGTAATGTCACAAACGCAAGCGAAGGAACGCGTCGCTCTGTTTACGCTGAACGTTATTTACTACAAGACATATAGCCAATGGACACGGAGTTTCGTATGAAGGACGTGATATTTACCCAATCACGTAGAAGAACCTCGCTCCAATTGCACCAATCTGGAATTAGGAAATAAGCAGCGCGCGGAAGAGGAAAGGCTACGCGCTGGTCAAAACAAAGCTAACTTAGCCAGGTTAATCTATAGCTAACGAGCTAAACGGTCAGATACAATTATAAATCGGCGAATCTGTCTTGCTACCAAACGTGTGAAAATATCCAGAGGTAACGCTAGCCACCGATTGTTGTGTTAAATAACTGTAGATAACGTTACGTTTGCGAGCTAACCTCATCTAACGTTAGTTAAAGCTAACGTTAAGTAGAAGCTGGCTAGCTGGTTTTAAACGTTCTCAACCTAACATTAGCTAGCTAACGTTAGGAAGCAAAACGTTCTCAAAGTAGTTCCATGTACCATACAGCAGTAGTTTAGTAGCAGTACTAGTAGCATTCTTAACTCATCAACCTTACTCAAGACACTGTAATGTTTGGTAATCAATAAGTTAACTTGCATGTGGTTATAAACTGTCCCTTTCCATTCCCGTGAGGAGTTGATAAATAGGTGGAGAGATCATGCACCACGTCAAGATCAAGACCGAAAGGCCAGGTGAGAGATTGCCCCGATACGTTTCCCAAATCTCCTAGTATTAAATCGTGTCAACCAGCCTGACGTGACCAATTTCATGCCAACAGCCTCGTGAGTTATCGGCCATTTAATTTGTCATTACAGTAATGACTCATGCACTGACCACGGTTGAGATTGTGCAGTCAGTAGAAACCGTAGCCGTCCGTAGCCTTTCTCATAGCCCTGTGGTTGGCAACCGTTATACACGAACAAATGGCTGAGTGGTCAAAATTGCTCTTGTTTAACTTCATCAACTCACCCACTGGAAGCAGCACCGTTTACAACTACCATTGTAATTCTGCAGACTTGGAGGAGAGTGGTGCACGCACTCGATTAGATGCTGTATTGCAGGTACTGGTTGAGAAGACTGAGAGTGAAAGGTTAGTAACATCTGCGTTCAATTAGTAGAAACCCATCTGATCGTCATGGTTACTTTCAACTGACGCTAATGTGACTGTTTTGTGCAGGGAGACAAATGAGGACGATACTGGGAAAATAGCGGCAGACTCTTTAAACAAGTATGGACCGATCATTTGGATTTCAAGCATGTTTGTAAAATGTGATTGAATGTATGAAACACCTTACATAGTGCTTTAAAGTAATTGAATAAATGGTATTTATATTTTTGAAATGTATGAACTAAACTGTCAAAGTATTTTAGTACTTTTTACATGATTGTATATCTCTTTTGCCCTCCTCAGAGATTTGTCTCCATCATCTGCTGGGAAACGGTAAGTGTCTGCAGTTTTCAACCAGAGCTGACAGTGACACAAAAACATTTAAATCACTGTATGTTCTCTTCAGTTGGAGCTGGAAAAAACACCTGGAGTTGTATTAATCCCACCCTGTCAATGATTTAAAGGTGTTTTGCAGTTATATATTGACAAGTTACATATCTATATCTATACAGGCTAACGGATCCAAATAATTACAAGCGGTAGTGACAAAGTCATCATCCTTGTGATTTACTTTTCTAGGCCGTCAACACGGTTCCCACAGCACCGGAGGAAGAAGCGAAAAGAGCTGGACGAGAGCTTACCAGAGAGCAATCAGCATAAGCAAAGTAAACTTGGCGGAAATGTTACCACTTGAAAATTATGCATAGAGAATTTCCGATAGCATTTCTCTCTTTGTCACTCAGTTAGTGTTGGTTCACTGTGCTTTTCACTTCTTCCTGCCACTTCTTACCTTCTTTTTGTTCTGACTTCTTTTTACCTTCTGCCTTTGTCAGATGCCTACATTATTAAGTTGTTTGATCGCAGTGTGGATCTGGCTCAGTTCAACACCAGTACCCCCCTATACCCCATCTGCCGCGCCTGGATGAGAAACAATCCCTCCGTTCGAGAACAAGCTGCATTCCCAAGCCCCCCTCACAGCATGGGAGAGGAAGAGGTGAGACGATACCAATGAAACGATTATGCTAGATAACCATTTTTAAGTTCTGCCTTTTTTTTAGGGCTGTTACTCCATTAAAGAGACACTGTAGTGCTGCTGAGGCAGTGTAATCGCTTTACAACTTTGATATTCCACCTTAACTCTAAATATGCATGCATTTTGTTTTAGTGTCACCAATCAATGCAAATATAAAACATTTACAGTTTCAAAACACCCTCACAAGCTCAAAACCTGAACTTACGTTGAGTCTATGTATCAAGAGTCCAGTTAGTTAATTTGTGAGCGGGAATAAACCTTAACCAAAGCCAATAGTGCTATCTTGGCACCAAAAGTCGATTTTTCCTTAAATCCGGCTTTCTGGCATTATTACAAAATACAGTATAGGACTGATTTTGTGTAAATAATAAGTGTTCCAATTTCATTCCTTCTTTCCCATCTCTTTATTTTGCCAGGTTACAGACATGCTCAATGGTAAGGGTCAAAATGTATACAGACTCCCTCCTCCAACCTCCTGTCCAATCAGCCCCTCTGGAGAGCCTGTCAACTTGAGGATTCCACAGACTGAAAAACCCACTATTAGCAAGGTAATGCATAATATGTGCTGGAGAATCATTCAGTGTTTTACATTTCATTGCTATTCCAGAAGTAAATGAAGATGCACACCACTGTACGTAATGTATTAAATTAATATATATTCCTTGCTTGGAATATGAGCATGCTAGTATTATCAAACATTGGGATATTTTATTGCATCTATCATTATACCCATAGTCAATAAGTTATCTAATGAAAAGTGAGTCTCTTATAACTCTCTTTCTGCAGCTAATGGATTCAGCTCCTATATCAAGTTCCCTCATATGTGACCACATGGAACGCTGGAAAAAGATAAGGCAAAAGTACGTTATTTTATGAGTAGTTTTCAGGTACTAGTGCACAAATATGAAGTAGTGTTATGGCTATGACTTTTGTTACTGTCAAGTTCACATCTATCACAAATTAGAATCTGCTTGTGAATGGAGGTTGTGAATGGAGGTTTTTCTATGTGCCACAGTAATAATTATCGACTAGTTCAGTGATTAATTATAATTCATTAATAGTTAAATGGTAAGAAAAACAAAGTGATTAAATGTGCTTTTCCGAAACGGGAAGCTCTGGGTGTATTCTTACAGGTCTCAGTATGCTCTCCTGTTAAATGTAGTCCATCACAAACCTAATGTTGAAACAACAGTTCCATTTGAAACTGAACTATTTCACCGACCACACTTCACACTGTAAACGTCCGCACTCTAGCTACGTTGTAGAGACACAGTATTATCCGAATAGCAAGGATTACCGTAATTTCCGGACTATAAGCCGCTACTTTTTTCACACACTTTGAACCCTGCGGCTTAAACAATGATGCGGCTAATCTATAGATTTTTACGGGCTAACGGCCACCAGGGGGGCGCTCTAGCAGGAAGCGCAAGAGCGAGACAGACGGGTGGAAGAGATAATACACAGAGGAAGACGCTACCGTAGTTTGATTGTTTTGAACAGACATTTTGCACATCGTGC
>OMOT01025348.1:0-14799 GCA_900312575.1 Acanthochaenus luetkenii | reverse complement strand
GTGTGAGAGAGAGAGAGAGAGAGAGAGAGAGAGAGAGAGAGAGAGAGAGAGAGAGAGAGAGAGAGAGAGAGAGAGATTGTAGTGAGTAGAGTAGTGTTGCAGAGATTAACATTAAGCCAGAGATTAACATTAAGCCTCAGGCTGCCATTTCTTTTACTAAGACAACACAGCTGCGTATTGAGAAATACACATGCAAAACCTGTGACTGAACCACGAAGCAACTGATTACGTAGCACAAACAGCTTCTGCAGTCACTTACAGAGTCTGCGGCACCTTCTGCTCTGTTCTGTCTCAACGTTTGCTCTCTGCTTCTCTCCGTCCCTTTCCCTCTTTTTGATTCCCTAATCAACTGTTTCTCCATCCCTCTAGATGTACAGTACATCCATCGGTTGTCACTTTCCTCTCTCAAACACCCCTTTTCTCTATTATTTGACTAATATTTTGAAGTGATTATCTGGAGTTGCTGCATCAGATCCTGCGTAATTATAAATCCTCCTCTCCTTTCTTTTCCTGTTAGTCAACATGCAGAACTGTCCTTTAGGCAGTAACACACCCTGCAGGCTCCCTACAGCAGCTACTATCCCTACGAAGCACAGATAACATCCAACAGCTGGTGTTCCTGCTGAGTTGTACCCTAAGGGGCTCCATGCTGGGTGGCTGCATCACTAACAATAGATCCTTGATAGGGCCCACAAGGACATTACGCCGTCTCCAAGTAGCAAAGATAAAATCTGATCCTAGGTCGTTTTGCCCCTAAGGACTTAAACGAAGACCTTGATAGGACCCTTTAGGGGTGTTTCTTCCCTGCCTAGGACACTAAGAAGAGCAGATAAGATCAGAGTATCCTAGCAGCAATATTATAACTATCACTTTTTGAAAAATAATCCATTAGTTTGAACTCTAGTAAAAAATAATCCACTGGTTTTTGCTCTGACAAAGGTGCATACTTCATTTCGTGAAATGTAAACACAAATTGGAGACACTGCTGGAGACATCCGCAGTGTTCTTTTGGCAGCATTGTAACCTTTGCTTGTTATAGGTGTTAAAATCCATTAGTTATCCCTTTAGTATGATCAAAACAACATAAATTATATTTATTCCATTACGTTTCCCTTTCACAAAGTAGTAAATTAAATTTCAAGCATTTTATGGTTAGATTACATTACATTACGGCATTTAGCAGACGCTTTTGTCCAAAGCGACATTAGTACATTTTGTTAACAGTATTCAAACCAACCGTATAAGATTAAATATATCTGCATAGAGAGCTGATAAAGATGGGTCAGTTTGATGAAGATCCATGCTGGATCAGAAATGTTGCTGTTATGTCATTATAAATGGTGTAGTGGCAGCTAACAAAGTGTGCAGATCTGTATCAACAATTTGTTGGTTAGCATAAAAAAAGGTGGCACATGTCTCCAGGGACGACAGAGTGTCTCTAAAACGTGTTAATAAATATGCAGGTGATGCATTTACTTTCATCACATAACGTAGCCTAGAGGGGTCACATGTGCAGATAAGATCAGGTCATGCCTTACAGCCACTGCTGCAGTGGTAGCTAAAGGAGATAGGACCATTATAACATCTTAAGGAGTCAGAGATACTGTAAGCTTTGATAGTGATCTAAAAAGGATAGGTATTTTGTATTCAATTGTGTTCCAAAGGCTATGACACACGGTCAATTGTTTTCAGGTTTTATTTATCCAGTGCCGATTGACTGATGATGGATGCTATTTTCCAGCAGCACCCTGCTTCACACCTGGAAGCAGCCCAGTCTAACCAGCCCAGTCTAACCACAGACCTCTACTGTTAGCCACTGACCAGCTCCAATAATTTGTGGCAATGATCACGTGCTATTTCGCTACAAACTGACCAACAATTATTTTTCATTATTGTTTTACGCCTTAAAGCCAAACATAATATCCACCCCAATTCTACTTGTATCATGGACCTAACGCGAATGAGCAGCAGCAGCAGCAGCTCGATATGTACAGCAAGCAGAAATATGCCTTTGATAAATATATGACACTTTCAAATATTTGAACTACCCAAGGGGTGTTTGACTTAACCCGTGTTTGACTTAACCTGATATAATTTAAACAGCCATCCCCAGATGTTCTGCCACTAATAGCAAAGTGTAGTAAAATGCAAACTTAACAAAGCACAATTAGGAGCCTCTTGTGACTTGTATTCCTTTTATAATATATTATTAGGGTAGTGATCAGAACCACACAAAAATAATGATAAAAGAAATAGAAAAAAAAACTGGAAAAGAAGGAAATAAGTGTCAGAATAGCTAGAAATTCGGATTAAGAAATTATAATAAAATAAATTAAGACCAAAACACCTAAATTATTATTTTACTTTAGGGATGACCTGAATGCTTTGGAACTCCGAAGCTTTGTTCGTTGGATGGGTATTCGGATCCTAAATTTGGATAGTTAGTTTTTCTTCCTTAAAAAAACAAAAACAAAATATTCCCCTCAAAAAATAATAAGAAAATAGATGTTTAGCTACTGGATGTTTGTCAACGTAAGAGTTTATTCTATACTGATTGAACTTTGAATCACCTGGAAATTTATTGACTTGATTTCATGTGCTTGTGGACACATTATTTGGAAAGCCGTCGCCTCCGATACAAATACTTTTTTTGGGTTATAAGTTATTATTAAAACGAAGCTTCGGGAAAATTGCCAACGAAGCTTCGAAGTGTACAAAATTGCATTCGGCTCAGCCCTATTTTACTTATTGTATTTTATTAATTGCTTTACCAATGTCACCCTAGGACTAAGGTGAGTGGCACGGTAAAACTAATGCTTGCTGTCCCCTTGCCAGATTCCATCAGATCACATCAACCAAATCTGTTGTCTGCTTACCAAAACCCTGGGCAGGGATCACAACAGGAAAATCTCTCCTGGAGCAGATTACTGCAGGCAGGTCTGCATTAGCTGAGGCCTGGCTAATGAACCTATTAACCTGAAGTGTTTTGTTTCAAGATGAGATATGCATCGGTAGAAAAAAGTGACTCTTAAAAGGTGATTGATAGCATAGCATTATAAAAAGAAAATTTCAAACAAGTTATATCACTTTTTAAGGGATGGTGGGAAACTTGAATCGCCTGGAAGTTTATGTACTTGATTACACGTGCTCACACATTTACAGACTGGATTCTCTATAGTCAAGGGATATTGAACGATGAACTTCAGGTTCTAATTTACTTTACTTCAATAGACTGTTGACACATTTAATGATCCATTCTTCAAATCATTCAGCTACTTACGTGGACTGTTAACCAATTTTGGTTAGGCAGTGGAAAAGTAGAAAATATTAGGCTCTATACATCCTTCTAATCTAGCCCCTCCCCTCCAACAGGGAGATTATCATGATATGTTTGCAGATAAAATCAATAAGAAACATGGTTGGCCCTGGCCCTGTTCTAAAAATATGTAGCAGCAGAACTTCTTCATTCTCGACAACGTTTTTTTATTCTGTCTGTGCTATGTTCACCCAAGTTCACATTTGCACACTGACACAGTATTCTAACAGGCAACATTGCTTCAGTCCAGATTTCACATTCTCTGTCCACCTTTGGTGTTTGGGCGCAATGACAAAGTCTGTAGCTGCTGTTGTGTAATCATCCGACCTAAATAGATGGTAGTATATCACACATATAGGGCAAGAGTATCACTATCGCATAGCCAAGAGCATATACTGCAGAGTTGAATGACTGCTCTATCATAACAGCAGGCTCTGCTTAGCTGACTGAGTGACTAAGAGTCTAAACATCTCGGCACTGCTGTGTTTCTCCCTCCTGCACTAAAACTAAACTAAACTAAACTAATTAACTTTGGAAGTAAGGGTAGATGGTCATGAGGAAAAATATGAATGGCTCAGTAGTGTGTGTGTGTGTGTGTGCAAGGTGAGCTTGAGGTGCTGTTGTCAGCAATCCTGATTCTGCTCTGTTCAGTCTGGGAGGTACGATAGACTGCAGCAGTCTACCCAACACCCAAATTCATACCACACATATACAGTACATGCAAGTGCACACAGACACAATACATCACAGTTTCAGCTAGTAACCTACTTCAAACATACATACACACCTAAACACACACAAAATACACATGCGCAGTTTGCACACACTCACACACAATATATGTAAATTGCGAGCTCAACAAATACTTCAAACCCCCTGCAACACACAAACAGAAACATGAGCATCAACTTACATCTTGTAAACAGCTCTTCTCCTCTCTGCCTTTGAAACAGTAAACATTTATAAACGCTGTCCTTCAGTCAACTGATATTCAATTCAAACCTTCCAAAAAACAGGCACTGGCTGAGGATGTGTGACTGGGTGAGCTATATTAATAAACTATTTGTGTGTGCGCTTGCATTTAAGTGTGTGTACAAAGCTATCAGTCTCTTGTGCCACATCAGATCCCTATCATATGAGCGGAGGACACAAACATTCTCACATGGAAATCCAGATACACCATCACAGACAGGTAAAGACATAAATACTGTGCGCACGCATACAAATGCAACACACTAGAACCTTCTTCTCCACTGTCAAAGTACTTTCAGTATTCAGCAATGTTGAGAATTGATGTGATTTTTGCATGATGAGAATACGGCCACTATATTGAAAAGACACGCGTGTTGTTGAGGGCCACAGACTTTTTTCTCTCTCCTCAATGTTACAATTCCCTCCGAGACACCGCCGCGCCACCCAAAGCTTTCCTTTTAAGGACATTACATAACAATGGCAGTTGTCAACAAACATCTTATTATCTATTTGTCTGAGTCAGTAAAACACCGACGGACTTCCTCTCGTCTCTCTCTTCTCTTTCATGTCCTTGGTTACAAAAACAATGACCAGGAAACACAATCCGGTCTCATTTCCCTCCTATTTTCCATTCCCAATACAAAAGAGGAAGGTTTCCACCACTCACCATTATGGTTTTCATTCATTCATTCTTCTAGATGTATTTTGCGATTATTTAATTTGTTTGTTTATCCGTCTATTCTTTCATCCATCCCATTTGTTTTGTCCTTCACTTGTTCATCCTTTTTGTATTTAAATCTTTGTTTATATTCATTCAGCCATCCGTTAAGTGTTTTTCATTAATGAATTTATTCATCCATCCATCCTTTTATCCAAAGCGACTTACACATCATCATACCTGCTCAATGGGAGCAATTTGGGGTTAGGTGTCTTGCTCAAGGACACTACGACACATTGTTTTTCCCGGGAGGAGCTGGACTCGAACCTTCAACCAGGTTGCTGGGCGGGAACTCTACCCCCTGAGCTACTGCTGCCCCCTCCATCCAATCAGACTATTGTCATATAACCCTGTGTTTACCTCTGCAGCAGAATGTCACAAGCCATCCTCATTTCTCCAGCTGTATTTATCTCTCTCACTTTGATCTTTCCTTTTTGTGTTGTTCCCCTGGGTAGGTCGGTAGGTCAGTGGATCCAGTCTGAAGGTGTGTCAGTCTGTAGGCTGTCCCTTTTATGTGGTAGGCTTTTTTACCCACCAGTTTCTCTGTGTCGCTTTTCCCTTCACTCAGTGCGGCAAGTCTTTACAGTTTTCTCAATGCCCGGTTGTTTATTTGTGCTAGTTTCTCTGTCGTGTCTCTTCTTTCTCTTTTGACCAGTGCGTCTGTGGCTGTGGTCAGTGGGCTATCACGCTGGTTATTAATGTCCAGTTGTTTTCCAAATATCCCACAGGTAGTCGAACTTGATTTTTAACCAAACTGTCTTTCTCTTCTTTCTGACGATGAACCACTTGACATATATCCTGTAAGCAGTATGAACAATATCCAGTTGTCCTGGCTGAACACTGTCTTTCTTCCCTTCTGTTGTTTTCACCCTGTTGTTCAGTATCGGACAGATATCTGGTCCGTCGATGTCAGCCTTGTATCCGGTGAGTAGGTTATCCCAGTTGAGCACTTTGAGGTGTCAAAGTCTGTACCAGCAGGTCCAGCAGCAGAGCCAAGGTATCGCCTAGGTGCATCATGTGGCGTCCGCTTGGGGAGTGTGTTTATGTGCCTCGGGCTGCTGTGTGTGAATGAGAGTGTGTGTGACAGAGTATGTGTGTGTGTGTGTGAGTGAGCTCCTCTTGCTCGGTCTGTAAAAGTGCTGCAGTAAACATCCAGAGCTCTGCTCAAATATACGAGTCTCTGATGTAACCAGGCAACCATCCCAGGAGGACCAATCGGATCGGAGGAGCTGAAGTTGACAGCCAATCATAAGCGGGGAATGAGTTCTGAAGTCCAATCATCCGGAGGCAAGTGGGAGGGGATTTGTCTCATCGGCCCACTCCGTGGTGACTATAACTCAGTAGTTATTACAGCCAGCCCAGTGGGCTATTAGCGCACGCACACACAAGTGCAGATGTACTCAGGCACGCATGACATGTACACACACACCTGTCTCTTTTATATAACCCGGTATGAGCCTTATGGAATGGTAGTCCCCTGGCTTCTCAGTCTATCCATGGCATTAACAGGTTCAACTATTTATTTTGGAGGGAAGGAGAGAAAGAGCATGTAGAGTGAGAGTGAGAGTGAGAGAGAGAGGTCTTCCAATGAAAACCAAATTAACAACCGAGTGCCAGCTACATTAAAGGAGCTAGCCAGACCATATTGCTTGGACCCGTTTCATCTGGAAAATCATAAAAAATGCTGGCATCTCACTATAGAGAACCTATGGAGGAGATTATTAAGTGCAGTAACCACATCTTAGCCCAAGAGACTTAGTGGCAACATGGTGCAAAAGCTGCTATACATTACAGCATTTAGCAGACGCCTTTATCCAAAGCGGCCCACATGTCATACCGTTGGCGAAGGCAGCCATGCAAGGTACCAACCTGCTCAACGGGAGCAATTTGGGGTTTAGGTGTCTTGCTCAAGGACACTACGACAGATTTTTTTCCCGGGAGGAGCTGGACTCTAACCACCGACCTTGCAGTTGCGGGGCGGGAACTCTACCTCCTGAGCTACTGCCGCCCCCATACAACCTGGCCAAAAGCATCTGAGCTCAGGAACCATACACATCATGTTGAAAGCATGATGTTTGTCACATACTTGACAAAGGCAAAATACCCACACAATGGCTCTTGCTCCCAGTAAGATTTACGTGTACTTTAATTAAAGACAATGTGGGTCTTAGTTAGGCAATACATACACACGTAGAAAAATGTGTAAAAATTGAATAACAACTAATTATGTGTAATCTCTAAATACACAGGCTTTTCCATTCTTAGGGAAGGAGGGGGAGGAAGAGAGGAAGCGAGAGAGAGAGAGATAGCGAGAGAGAGATGACATGTAACGGAGTGTGTAATTTTGAGATGTTTGTTTCTGTTGGTGACAGTGAGCATGGTGAAGTAGCATGTGGAGCAGTAGAGGAGAACAGGCTCTATGATGCTCCAACAGAGGAGCAGCAGGAGGTGGGGTGTGACTGAAAGTGCCATGAGTGGCGGAGAGCCTCTGTTGGCAGCATTTATGGATATCGGTGGTGTGTTGATCGAAGCTGAGTTTATTGTCACGGTATTTCAGGCTCTCCACCATCTAAACTACTTCGCTGTTGATGGAGATGAGGCAGTGGGGGGCGCTGGGGTTTCCTTCGGGTGTCAATAAGGAGTTCCTTGGTCTTGAGTGATATTGGTCACTGAGATATTGAGTGAAGTGGTAGATGGAGAGCCGATAGGTCATGACTGAGTTATTGAGAAGTGCAATTATGGCTGTGTCATCTGAGTATTTTAATTATTTTGTGATGGGGGAGGGGTTGAGATTGGTGTAAAGGGTGTACAGAAAGGGGTTCAAAACACAGCCTTGGGGGGCTTCTGTGTTAGTGATGATGGTGGGTGATGTAGTGGTGTCCACCCTGACGGCTTGGGGTCTGTCACTGAGAAAACTGTGGACCCAGGAGCTAAGGAGAGGGAGGATGAGATGGTGGAGTTTGCTAATCATCAGGTACCGTTGGATGGTGTTGAAGGCACAACTTAAATCAACAAAGAGAACACTGGCATAATGGCCACAGCATCATCCGTCCCCCGTTTGGTTTTATATGCAAACTGGTGGGGGTCCAGTTGTGGGCAGACAACAGGGAGGATGGAGTTTAACACCCGTTTCTCTAAGCATTTCATGATTATGGAAGTGAGTGCTACCGTTCTGAAATGGTTTGGCTCAGAGGGGCGGGGTTTCTTGGGGACTGGTATGATAGTGGATGTCTTCCAGAGAATGGGTGCAGTTGCAGTCTGGAGGGATTCACAGAAGATGGAGCGGAAGACAGGGGAGATTTCTATGGCAGAGATCTTGAGTAGCCGTCCTGGGATGCTGTCCGGACCCGAGGCCTTGCCCGGACAGCACCTCACTAGCTGCCGACTAACATCCTCTTCTGTGAAGGGGACAGGGTGTCTGCTCAGGGGCGGTTAGGGTCCCTAGCAGTCTCTCACACTCAGAGCAGTTGTAGATGTCAATCTAGATCCGTCAATAATTCATCTATCCATCTAGGTCAGGACACTGTCAAATATATCTGTCACACACAGACACACACACACAGCTGATAGCTCTGCCTTGACCTATATCTATCAGTAGATCAGGCACACATCATTCACATATCACACCAAACACACACAGACACATACACCTCAAGGACATGTATAGGTCAGGGCACTACTCTGAAACATGAAAGTCACGGAGTTGACATTACTAGGAAACAAAGATAATCTAGAAAGATAATATGTGTGTGTTTATGTGTGTGCATGTATCATCAGCTGCTCCCCACTAAATAAGGTGTACCTGACCTAGAAGAGCTGAGTGTATGTGTGTGAATGTTTGTGTGTGCATACTGTTGACACAAATACAAGCGACGGTGCTCCCCAGCATGCTGTGGTCTCACACTGAGGCATAAATAATTTCCACAGGCCACATACGACTGCTTCACTGAGAGGGCCTTCAACATGATTATGGATTGGCTAACAGCTACAGGAGGCGGCCAGTCGTTGGCTGAGGGTTGCTAGTCATACTAGTATGGTACGGTTATGACGGTGGGGAATGACAAGCAAAAATGGAGGCAGTGAGGCTACTTGGAGGACAAGATTGGTGTTTTATAATGCGTTTAAACGCTATCTTCTTCGCTGACTTTCTGTCTGCTGACGTTTAAGATTGTGTTTTCACCCCAAATGACAATCAATAAATCGTTCAAAAGGAGGGACATTTCCAATTCCTTCCCTCCCTCCATTCGCTACCCCATGTCATTCTCTGTCCTCTCCTGTTCCCTCCCCTCTGTTCATACCTCACTCCTCCTCCTCTCCTCCTGACCTTGGCCAAGAGTACATCCCAAGAGTCCTGTTCCTCAACCTGCCAGGATATTTATCATGAAACATATTTTCCATGAAGAAAGAGAGAAAGAATATAGCCAGGGGTAGAGGGTGGGAAGGAGTGATGGAGGAAGGACAGAGATGAGAAGAGAAAACCAAGGAATTAAGGGAGCACCACAACAAGCATGGAGGACAGACTTCCCTGTCTGTCAAGCACTAGACAAACAACTCAGCCACAGTCAATGTTGAGACACTAGACAAGATCTCTCTCGC
This sequence comes from Acanthochaenus luetkenii, assembly GCA_900312575.1. NCBI lineage: Eukaryota > Metazoa > Chordata > Actinopteri > Beryciformes > Stephanoberycidae > Acanthochaenus > Acanthochaenus luetkenii. Next base: position 5,197 of record OMOT01025348.1, on the reverse strand, counting down.
TGAGCTGTCACAACCAGTAATGTATCAAAGAAAAAACGATATATCAACAGAATAGTGCGCTTACCTCAAAAATGTCAAAATGAGAGACAAATTACGTGCAAATAGGTTCAAAACACCTATCAATAAGCAATTTGTGATAAGCTGCCACCTGCTTGCCGTGTTTTGGGGGAAGCCAGCACACAAAAACAAAACGGTAGTGCTCTCTCGGGATTAGAACCCGAGATCTCTGATGTGGCAAACCAATACTGTACCAACTGAGCTAAACTCAACGTGATGCAACAAGCAGGCCCATATAGTCTTTATAGCTGTGTCCCACCATGGCACATGAGCAGTGAAGTTGTTTTCTTGTTTTGGAGATAAACTGACCGACTGACATTCTGATGGTCAAAATAGACATAAAACTGTCTCTCATAAGGTCAAAGTGGCAATAATGTGGCCATAATGAAGTGCTGTGGAACCAGAAAGGTCAGGTGACAGACATATACTAGCTGCTGGTCGCAGCTAAAAAGTCACCAACATCCTTGAGACAATGCTAATGGTGATTTAACAACATTTTGAAGCATCATAGATGGGCAATATTGTCATGTGTAGGAATGAGGATTGGGAAATAGAGCATAACCTCAGTGGATAACAAAGTGGGATATAAGGAACAAAATGTTACTTCCAGATTCAAAAAAAACCTTGTATACTCGAAATGTTTCACCAAAAATGCTTTGTATCTACATTGACAATCACAATTTTTTCAAACAAAACTGTGGGTTTGGAAAAGGTTTCATAAACTGAAGAGACGTATAATTGTCATGGCCCAAAGAGACCAAACCATGTTATCCTTCAAATAAAAGCCTGAAAATCCTCAAAACTGAATTGAAAAGGTTTTCCCCTGCACGCAACAAAATCTATCCTTAAAGAACATTATTGGTCATAATGTTGACAACACTGCCCATTAAAACCATCTAAAATGTTGGTATATGTATTAGGACCAATGGGAAAAGGAATGCTGATCTGGTACATTTTCATGAATTTCTAATTGATATTTTTCTCTAAAGATTTAGGCCAACATTGTTTTAAAAACGGGTTTGTGATGTAGTTATCCTATAAATACTGCAATAACCCCCCATCAACGTCAGCCTAGGTCACAGAGGTGAGGGCTACAGGATAGCCTTGGCTACCACAGAAATTAATAGTAACTAAAATCCTCAATATGGGACTTGCTGCATGTAACCCTCCTTCACTGTGTGTGTGTGTGTGTGTCCTCATCCGTCCATGTGTGCCTGATGTCTCAACACCTGGCATTTGGTATTTGAGTTGTTAAGAAGTTTAGAATATTTGTTTATGGAGCAACACCACAGTATTCCAATTTGTGTGTGTGTGCACTCTGAGCCCCAATTGTGCAGCAGCTGCCACCTAAATCCTTCGATAGAACCAAACACACACACACACACAAATTGGAATCCTTTGGTATTGCCCCACAAACAAATCTATTAACTTCTAAACCACTCAAATATCAAATGCCAGGGACTGAGATGCAGGCACACATGCACAGACGCGCGCACACACACACACAGCGGTCTGAAGTTTTCTAGAGAGGGAGCGAGATTATGTGAGGCTATGTGTGTGGATCAAGCTGTATGTTTAGTCTGGGTCATGTGAGCATGGGTGTGTAGTCTACGTGACTGGGTGTGTGTAATCATCTTAAGGGCCAGTAGGACAAGACTAGCAGCATGACCCTGACCGAATGTAACCCGCCCCCACACACACACACAGAGACACACACACGCAGACATGCACGCACAGACACGCACACAGTCCAGGAAGTGAGGTGCTGTAAAGCATCACAGCTGACTGATTTATTGCCCTGCATTGCTTTACAACTTGGTCCTTATTTAACAGGTAGCTAGCTGCTGAGTAACTAGGGGAAATTAGTACACACAAGAGTTGAATGAACAATAAAGAAATGCTTTGTTTGTTGCTTTGTATGTTTCAAATACTTCCTGGTTTATTTGACTATGAGTCAGGATCACATGAGGACAGTAGTAAAATGTTTTGATTTTCCAAACACAAAAATAATTTTCTCATGTGAGTCCCTGACTGAAAAGTGTATAAACCCATGGCCTAGTTCAACGGGATATATGCAATCAATGCCATGCGGTGTTCTTTGAACAAGATAATTATTTGTTACTGTCATTCAAAACAAATTAGACATAAAACTGTCTCTTATAAGGTCAAAGTGGCAATATTGTGGCCATAATAAAGTGCAACAGCATGGTTGTAATGTGGAACATACACAGCTGTGGAACCAGAAAGGTCAGGTGCTGCGTTAGCTCCGAAGAGATAATACAATTATGGTCTAAAAGTGTTTCCCCTGTCTACATACAAATTATGACCCCTAAAATTGAACAGATTGAGATTTGGATCAGGGTGGACATAAAAGTCTGAATAATGACGCAAAACACTGACTTTCGTTGCTTTTTTTTTTCCCATACGGAGATGTTTCATTATGGGAAAAAACTAACGTAATTGCTACCACTTTCCCATCTTTATTATCCATCTATACTGTGTACTAAAATAATACACATGGAAATGCCTTCATTTCCGATCTATGCTAGACACTGAAAGAGCAGAAGGTGCAAAATGTGTCTGCATAGGCTCGGTGTAGTGGTCAGTAATCACTTAAAGCAGATCAGGAGATCTCCATGTTCCTCCTGAGGGATTGAAATCTGGTCCTTCAGTCTGGAAGGAGACTCATTATCCTGTCTACGTGAGAGACCGCGCGCGCGCGTGTGTGTGTGTGTGTGTGTGTGTGTGTGTGTGTGTGTGTGTGTGTCAGACACTCGTCTTTTGTAGCCAGTAACCATCTAAAGAACATCAACAGGTCAGGACACAAGATCTAAACTCGGAACTTCTTAGTGTGAACTGTTGGAAATTGCAGTATTTGTGATCTTGAAAAACATTTGACAAAATATTTGTGATGCTTTGGCACTGTACTCGTATTATTTTGGCCCAGTCATTATCAAGTGAAGACTGAGCAACGGACTCCTTGGTGCTTGGTGGTTCGTGTTGATTTGACTCTGGAGTGCAGTAAACACAAGGGAAGTTGAATTGCCAGTATTCATATAAAAGGGATTATAAAGATTATATTAAATTAATGACATAATTAAGTACTTCATTAATTCTTAATGTGCAGCAACTTGTAGAAGTCTGTAACTCATTAACACCACTACACTCTTGATATGTTGTTGTCAGGTTCTCTGGGTGTTGCTGTCGCTCTCCTTTTGGAGATTACTATATTTATACTTTATACAAATAACTAGGAAAAAAATAGACTATACACTAATACACTAAAATAGAAGCCAAATACTTCACCGGGATGATGGAGACCCTATTAAGCGGAACATGACATGGTAACTCATAGCTGAATAGATTTACAGTCTTTCAAATACACAAGCAGTACCAAGAACGCATCGTAACTCTACCTCCTAACTGGACCCAATGCCAAGAAACGCCATTTGTAAGCCCGACTCATTAGTCTACCTTAAGTCAGGAAACTGTATTGTGAGTGTCCAGCAAGAACCATTAACCTTTCAATCGATGGTTTTCTTGGAAGTTCTTCCTTGTATGTCTTGAGGGTCTAAGGCTGGTGGTGCCGGGTAGGTTAGGCTTTGTAAACTAGGTAGGCTTGCTATGTCTTGGCTATTATGTGTCCTGTGCTATGCTTTGTTCTGCTTCCCTGTGTTCATCTTACATTATTCTGTTCTACAATTGATTGTTGATCAGTTAGATCTAGTAAAGCTCATTCTCTGTAAAGATCTTTGAGACATGCTTGTGATTAAAGGGCTATAGAAATAAATTAACTTTCAATTTCAAATAATGTTAGATATGTAACTTTGTGTATAATTTGTCTGGGACATGCAGTTATTTGCCAAAATACATGACCATGGAATGTACAGGTCTATACAAATATAGGTATTATTATACGGTTGACATTTTCATGGTAATCCAACCACTCGTGTACTTTGGATGGGACAATTGACATTGTGGGAGATATCAGGGTGTGTGTGTGTCTCACTCACCTGGCTGCTGGGCTGTCATCGGTGTATGCATGTTGCGGTGAGTCGGAGGAGGCAGGGCCCTCCTCCCCATCCTGAGGCAGCTCCTCGCACTCTGCCTCACACTTGTCATCATCCAACAGCTCTGTGATCTAGAGACAGACACCAAAGGTTAGCACCAAAAACATTACAGACATGGTGTATTGTTTAACACCAAATGTATGGTCAGAGATGGCCATAGATTTTCCTCATACACTTTCTTAGGCTAACCTGATCTGGAATTTTTTGTTTTGATGGGATGGTATGTGCGGTCTTTATCTCAGAAATTTGGTTTTATACGGGCTGGCCTGATTTGTGCTAAAACTAGTCAAAATGTTGTAATGAGCAATCAAAGAAATAATGTGTAACCAATTTGATGTCACTTTATCCGACTTTCCACTTCAAACTCACAGAAAAAACACATTCCAATATCATCCTCTCCTTTACAGGTGTTTTTGGTGATAAAAAAGGCCACAAACAATACAAATCATTACCCTATATTCTCTGCAATTACTCACATGCTAACAGTAAAAAATATGTTATGTTGAAAAAAAGGTTTTTGCATTGTTCTCTTCAAGTGCAGAGAACTTTTGATAAACTTTGGAGTACCGCTTATTCACACATTAAATGGCCCTAAGAGAGGAGCCCAAAGGATAATGTTCCCTAAATTAGCGAGAGGATGTTGACACAGTCTAAAGATGAACATCACAAAATTGACTTTACTAATTTGGAACCAAAGCCGTCTTTTCCGACATCGGTGTACTCCAAGAAAGCCTTTGAGAAAAACTAAGACGTGGAATGTTGAAAACGTACTTTGAGCTTGTAAGTTTGTGAGGAATGACCTAATTAAAGGCTATGCCACTCCATAAGGCTCATATATAAAAAATAAAATAAAAACATTACCCCATTAAACTCGTTACTTCTAAGTGGCTATCCTATTGGAGATTAACTGTCTAGTACAGAAATGACCAGAGAGAATACTATTTCTGTCTAGGTGACTTCTGTTCCCTGAAATAGTGACTGGAGGAAGGTGTTGACACTGTGTGTGTGTGTGTGTGTGTGTGTGTGTGTGTGTGTGTGTGTGTGTGTGTGCGCGCGCATAGCATTTTCTC
>OMOT01025343.1:0-12419 GCA_900312575.1 Acanthochaenus luetkenii | reverse complement strand
CTTCCCCCCCTCCCCTCCTCCTCCCTGCACGTCGGACACAAACTCGTCCCTTCCCGGCCTGGTTCTCTTATTTAATTACCACAATTCGGTCACTTCTTCCGTCAGATTGGACGGCGTTGTCCGCCATCTTGTTATCCCCCAACACAGAGGCTTTTGTGTGTGTTTTTGGTCGTGAAGAGAAGTGGCAGCGCTCGGGAGGAGTTGTCCCCGAGGAGGTGGGGGGAGGGGGAGGAGCGTCGGCGTGGAAGGACGTTGCCCACTTTACGGCTAACCGACACTCGTGTGTCGTGGCGAGGGTCGAGCACAGCCGGGCGGACGAGACAGACACCAGGCAACAAGACAGATGTGTGTGCCACCATGTCATGTGACGGGTTTTGACCTGTAAACTCTTCAGATAAGTGGAGTGGAGTCTTGCGCAATAGTTTCACGTCAGTGCGAATAAAACGGTTTGTTTGCTTGTTGTAAACACAGAATTGCCCTGTTGGCTATTAGTGTGCCTTTAAAAAAAAAATAGCCTGAACCTGAATAGCCTGTTTAAGATGATGAGATATATTATAATATTGATACGCCAATGAACGTCTGTGCTTAGTCAAATGTGTTAACACCGCCACCGTGTGGTAAGGAAAGAAAGTGCAGCAGTCCGACCAGAGGCCCCTCTTCAAATCTCCTTTGAATTGTTCATCAAATCCAAATAAATATCCTATATAAAACTCACTTTGTAAACTTATTCTATATTTCAATTGACCTAAGTACCTAGTTGACCTAAGTTGACCTTATCTTACCTTTTATTTAGCGTACCTGGGGATTTATAACTACAACAGACTGGACTGGTAACAAGGAGACAGTGGTGGGATGAGCACTTCTTACACAAGTAGAAGTATTGTTACATTGCTGATGGTTGAGTTATGTTTTGGACAATGTGAGTCTAAAAGGCAGAGAGGACAGAGTTCAAACTAGATTCTTTCAAATAGAACATTTATATTATAAATTATATATAATATTTTGTCATATTCCCGTATCATTCTCATTGTTATACATTGCATATATATTGTTATACAATTGTAAAACGTTGACATTTATTTAATACTGAATCCATTTTTTAAAAATTGGCATATTTGAATATACATAATCTGCATTCATTCTTTGTCCGAATGAGCTCTACTGCTTTTATTTTGCACACACTCATTTCCCCATACTTTTCATTCATACATTCTACTTAACATGTTGTAGTAGTACCTCATATTGTCTTTAAAAAGAGGCAGTGAAAGAAGTTGGTTACATTTTACTGTCTCTGTGGCACTGAATTAATTATTGAGTCAACATTTAGAGCTTTTGCAAGCCTTGAACCCTTCCAGTCTTCTGTGTCATTAGGGTTACAGTAAACCTATAGAGTTTGTACTGTTTTTTATTATTGTTATTCTTTGTCTTCTGCCGTCACTCAATTTCCCGTGAGCTGCTTCGTGCTAGGAACCTATAACTTGCCAGGCATATAGATATAGGTAACCGCTACTCCCGTAACCCAATGTTGTTGACATTGCTCCAAAGTGGTTGCCATACCAACCGCTGAAAATTCGTACTCCTTGGTACACAGATGCAACAAGTCCTGATGAACAAAAAAGTCAATAGAACTACAACATTCTGCCTAGAAAGATGTTCTGCCATCTTGGATTTTCTGAAAAACCTTTCAAATCAAACTCCTCCTAGATCAATTGACCAGTCAACACCAAACTTGGCGAGAGGCTTCAACATACCTGTTCGATCAATTGCTGTATATTTTCTGACCGATTGTATAAGAACTATGACCGCTATTGACCAATTACATTTTGAGTTACACTTAAACGGTTATAACTCCCACACAATTGATCCTATCATTATGAATCTTACTACAGATGTCAAGGACACTCCCAGGAACACTGTTTGAGTCATTTCTGAATCAACCATACTGAGGCGCTACAGATGCCATATATTCATATCTCCATATCCATACATCATCCATAAGTCATAATCAGCACCAAACTTGGCACCAATAACCCATATCTAAAATATGGAGTTGGCATGGCCTATCACATAAAAACACTTGGTGGCCATCTTGTTCACTCGATCGGTCTACACAATATGTCCGTTAAGAGGGTGAGACCCACCCATGCACATCCACAGCAGCTGTAATTAAACAGTGGTACAATGACAGCTGGGGAGCCAGATGTCAACTGGAACATTAGATTTCAATCAGCCAGCAGAGTGCCACCTCTGAGGACCGGAGAGGTGTAACCACGACACTACATTGCGAAATCTCCCGCAATTATTGAAGAACGTTGGTCAGGAAGAGTTCACACAACTAAAACTCATTTTACTTCGATGTTTGCTTCAAGTGAAAATAGGATTTCCCAAAGCGCCGATCAAGCTTGATGCTGCGACGTTGGCAAATGACCAAGCTATCACAAACAGCCCATGAATGTGAAACACCAGCTCCTAAACATCTTGCACTGTGTGACGCTGTCCTTAACGTTTGCACGAGCCGGATGAAGGCTTGGGCCATTGATCAAGTCTGGTGAAATTGTTTTGATGCCCGTTTCTTCCCTGCCCCGGGGGCCAGGGAGCAGCCTGGCTGTAACATCCCACTCTCACCCAGCAGTCAAGGCCTGTGACCATCCACAGACCTTACCGCCGACCCTTACCCTCGCCGCTGTGTTTGGCCAATTATGAATATTCAGTTGCTGTGAAAGTAATTCTGTCAGACACGCAACTGTCCGGCTAGATAATGTCAGTGTTGTTGTTTGCAGCATTTGAGTGGAGAATCTCACAAGGACGTGACCGCTCCTCTCCCTTCCAATCAGATTCTGATATGTATGACAGCAAAAAGGAACGGCCATCCTCAAGATGACCTAAATAATGAGTAGTACTGGATCTGTCTTTCTTTCTTTCTTTCTTTCTTTCTTTCTTTCTTTCTTTCTTCACCCACAAACGTACCCATGTACACACACAGAGCACATTCAATCCTATATTGAATCTGTGGCCATTCGTCATGTGTCTTTTGCGTCCAGCATTTCTGATGAATGTGTCTCATAAGATATGACTTGTGAGAGGCCGCAGACCTTCCCTCTACAAGTCCAAACCTCATCAAAGATAGAGAACATCTCCATATCCCTCCACTGTTCCCTAAATGTGATAGTGGTATAGTGTGAGTGTGTCTGTGTGTGTGTGTCTGTGTATGTATGCCGCTGAGTGCTTGTACACTAATACATTGGATAGGAGCCATTATGGAACACAGGGAGATGGGGGGCCATAAAAAGAAGATGTCTACTGGCAATCACTAACCTTGGTTGACTTTCAGCTATCGCAAGGGTGACTGTGATTACCATTGTGCCACTGATGCCTTCAAATGATGATGAGCAAAATGACAATTATTTGCTCGCTCATAAACTACACAGTAAAATTGCTGTATTACATATCATTTTAATGTGTTGAAAACCCTTTTCAACAAAGCAAGTCAAGCACAATGGTGCACATAAACACATGTTGAAAGTTCATGAGCTAATTCACGAGAGTAGGAAAGCAAAAAGTCATAGTCTACATTAAGCATACCGTAAAAACAACAAAATACAAAAGAGCAATCATATAGCCCACACAACAAAAATTTATATAAACAATTATTAGAATGCTCAGAAAACACATTATTCGACATAATGAGTTGTCCCTTCTTTAGTTCTTAATTGTTAACATTTACAATGTTCATGTTTTTAATACTGAAAGAAATCAGTTTTATAGTATTGACAAGCATAAATTCAAATGTGTACATTTGTTTTGGTGTCAATTCTAGGGATACTAAAGCAGTAACAGCAGAATAATATATCGACTGCGTATTGAAAATGCTTTATATCGAAATAAACGCCTGGAAGAGGAGACTATTCAACAAGGTGGGGGAAGTATTAGTTCTGTATCAGAACGTCCTCAGCAGCAACTGGGTATGTATGTCTTGATGCTTGTTTCACGGCGATGTTCAGTTTCTCCATGGCACAAGCATCTCTTGGCATGTGCTTGACTACTGTGCTGTAAGTGTAGATTCGGGCCCTTTGTTACTACCTGCTTCACCAGAGCAAGGATCCACTGTAAGCATGTAAAACTCTATTAACATAATGACTTCCCTGTTTAAGTGGATTCTGATTCAATGTACTCAAAAACAAACTCAGTTACCGTATAGACATCCTTGACAGGTTTTCTTTTTTCCTGTAGAAATCGTTATTGGACTTTTGAACAGTTCTCTCTCTTTCACTGGGACGGCATTATTCACTTGGCTTTCTTTTTCCTCATGTTTGATTGTAGCACCAGTTTCAAACAGGTGACAGGAGATACACATTGAAAGTAATGGTTAGAAAATAAATTACGCAACATTTTCAGAATGGATGTACACAGTCTATTGAAAGACCGTATCAACAGTGGCGTGATGGCGACACACTTTTCTCGACAATAGTTTTGGTTAACAGCAGAATTTTGGCAACATCAAAAATCTATCGCAGGACACCAAATGTAAAGGTGGGGTCGACAAAAATATCATGGAAGATTTTAGTCATTTAAAAATATTTTCTCATTGTCCAGGATGGAACAGAAGAAGAGAACATTCCTGTTTTTGTCATTGTGTCAGTGAAGCCTATATTTCTGTGACTCTGCTCTTTACTGTCACTCGACCCATGTGCTGCAGTACAGAAGGAAAAGGGTTTGAGTTCATATATCCTCATTTTAATGAATGATGTCAATCAAGCTTGTCTGAGTTGATGACAAGTATTTATTTATTGTTTTACAGATAACATACTTCACAGGGTTACCTTAGAGGTAATATCTCCCGACAGAATTCTGTTTTGACTTGTCGGAGACAGAGGGGAAGATGAACATACTTTATCAAGCACACATTGTAAACAACTGAGCAATATTTAAGTCTAAATGTCGTACCATAGAATAGGTGAGAGACAACAAAACGTAAGTAAGAAGATGTGCCTCTTGCTTGCAAAGACAACATTTTTCATTTTTACAAAACAAATAATGGTCACGGACATTTTTTTTACTACTTTTTTAGTGGCTGAGAGGTAGAATGAAGTATTTTCAGTCAAAACCAATGGTTTGATTTATTTATCTTATCACATAATTTCATCATTATGAGTGAAAACATCACAAGTGAATAAGTAACCCCAGCCCTCTGAATATAATGTGAAATCTGTACAAACATCTCCATTCATTGCAGTATTGTTTTGATTTTCATTGTGAAATTTGTACTTTGTATCCCAAATGTCCAACATTATAGCAGAGGAAAGTTTTTTATTTTGTATTTTTCTAGTTAGGATTTCACAGTACCTCTCCAAACTCTGGGACGGTGAATTCCTATATCTTTAATATTGTGAATAGCAAGGTCAGTTCATTTTTGTGGACGAGGTGTGGAGATTGACGTATTCAGTTGGAGGTGTCCGAATGAACACTTCCGGGTCCTTCCGTGGGAGATGTCACTGACGAAGGAGTCGGAGCATCTTGCCAGCCACCATTTGTCTGTGGAGGTAAGACCGGAGAAAGTTAGCTTAATGATGGCACAGCGTATCGCATGGTAGAATGTGGGTATATAAGAACTTGTTAAGTGTACTAATATCCTTATTTAAATGAATTAGGAGGTATGTATCGCTACCGTCATATGTTGCTGCGTATATCGCTTATGCACATTTTATTGCCTTATTTTCCGATTGATGACTTATAATGAGTTCTGAGTGGGGTTCTACTTTCATGAAACCTGCTCAACCTATAAAAGCAAATAAATAAAAGCATTAAAATCACCAAAATTAGAGTTACATGTTTTTTTCTGCAACAGCAGTGATATACAGTACGTATGTCCAACTGCTACTTTAACAACCAACAGTTGGAAAAAAAACAGACAAATACTTTTTTTGACTGGGTCACAAGAGATTCACAATCTACATAACAAATATTCTGGATCACTTCCCTCCACCTCCCTTCCTAAATTTGGCTGACATAGGGTGAGCTGAACAGGGGATGTTACACATAATACACAGACCTTTTCATGTGCTTCCCAATAACAGAATCAATTATACCAAATGATCACACCAGCTACTAGAACAAAATAACATGACTCTGTAAAGTAGAAGCCTTCTCCAATCACGGAAAAAAATGTTGACGAAAGACCACTAAGGACATTAATAGCAATTTCCGTGCTATTAGTGAATGCTGAAAATGTGCTTTGGCAGCCTCTTATTTCGAAACCCTGTTATTTCACATAAAGACTATCTGTCATCATATTCAGCACCAAGAGAGAAAAAAAAGCATTTCCAATCTTTGGGAGAGGCAACACCCACCAGCAATTTAAAGGCTGTAATTGAGGTGCACCACATGAATGTTCACTTAGAGCTCAGAGCGAAAAGACATTGTCTGGCAAAATAACAAAGTGCCCACATCTAATTCAGAACTCCTATTGAAATGTATTTCAACAATTTAGTAAAATGATTTTCTCTGCAATTTTGGTTCTGAGGAATTACCGTAGTATTTATTCACTAAAAGAGCACTACTATATGATAGTATAAAATAATAATCATCAACTATTATTATGATTATCATTATTTTAGCACATCACAAATAAAGACAAAAATTACTCTTACATGACAATATAACCAATAAGTCACCATAACACAAACCAAAGGGTTGTAGGTTCATTTTTGGGGTTGTTGTTGAAAATAGATACGCTGTGAAAAGTATTTCCGTTTGCATCGTAGTCTCTGATTCCCATTGTCTAACACATCGGGACAGTGTTTTGAATTACACCTATTTACGCTGGAGCCTGTTGCCCTATTTTAGCACGAGGGGTGTTACAGGCTTGGCTGTCAGTGTCACTGTGGCTGTGGATGAATGATCCGACCAATGTGCTCGGACTGTTAGCCCAAAGCCCCGCTCATTCTGTCTATGTGACTTGTCGTATTGATTCTGTTCAGTCCCGCGCATCATGTCGCTGTGGATCTACATACTAACACACTGCCTCCAGTGTTGCCTGTCCTGCCCCAGCCCAGCCCAACAAGAAGACCTAGAAAATTGGCCTAGTCTTTCACAGGGATAGTTCGAGTTATTTTAAGAAGGAGCAACTGGGAACTTTTTCTCGAAGCCAACCTTGGAACGGACGGGACGTATGGCTTGTCCTAGGGTGCCAATGTGAGAACAGTGTTGGGAGGGAGGATGACACCTGTGTCCTTGTTCCTGTCGGCTGCAGGTGCCTCGCTAACACTAATATGCTCCGACAGACTAGGAGCGTGTCCAGCCACAATGAGGCAGCCTGGTCGCTTGCCTCATTGCCTGCCACCTAGGGCATGACTGGAGCAGGGGCGCAAACGCCTGGACAACAGCCCAACTCCTAGCAAACCCTGCTAAGTGGCATCCCAATAATCACACGGAATTATTATTCTATCACTATTCTGTAACCGGGAAACATTTCCAAAGTAAGACAGCGGGGAAACATTGAGAGGGACAGAAGGTGATCATTTACAGGTCTTACGTTGATGCCCTGTGGACTGTACATCTGGCTGGCTGCGAGGCTGTCACTGTATCCTCCGGTCTGGCTGATAACATGGCGAAGGGTATCCACCTGGAACAGCGAGGACACAGAGACAAAAGGCCCGGTCAGACAAAAGCTCCAGATAACAAAGACCGCTGTGCACACGGAAAGGTCAGTCCGATAGTAAAAGGGTACCGTAAAGAGGAAAAGGTTACAAACTGTGAATTAGAATGATTTGGCTGCTATTACAAGCTTGATAACAGACGTCGCCAAAGGACAAAAATACATGAACCGTGACAAAGAGTAACTCATTAGGAGTATATCAGAGACATTCAAACACAATGCTCTGCAGCTTCTCCTAACTACAGCTCTACACTAACTGATAAAGAACAAATATTTGTCTGTGTGTGTGTGTGTGTGTATGGGCGGGTGGAACAACTTCTGTTATGGAACAAGGATTTCACACACGGCACTCCAGCAAATGCTCTGATGAAGGCTTATGTCGAAACGTGTTAGCCTGATGTGGCCATCAATACAAATATGGTATAATTGAGGTCAAGTGTTGCATAGTTTAAAAAAAAACGTGTATTTATGTATTTATTTTTTGGAATGCTGCCATTCCCATGTTCTTCGTGTAGTTCTTCACGTTGTAGTTTTTGGCAGGGAACCCAACCAGGTTCTGCGTGGAGACAAACCTGCCACATGGATTTCACACAGTGTCAGAATAAAACTAAAAGTAAAAGTTGTGATTCATTTTTTGGGTTTCATTTAATTCTACAACCCTGGTAGTGATGCCGTTTTGAAATATTAAGGAAAATGACTTTTTGGAGGAACACGAGTTTCAAGTAAGGACCAACCCAGAAGACCTCTTCATCTCCTACGGGGGTCAACCCTAAAGCATTGGGAGAGCTGATTTGAACAGAGACGGGGGATGATACCAAAAGTGCTGAAACCAAATGAGAATATCACCACGGGTGGTAACTCTCCAATCTATGGTGAGAGGTGTAACACTCAGAAACTCTGTGTTGCTCATCATTGTCCACTGGGGCAAGGTCCGAGTGCTAGAGTGCACCAGTGGCCTGTCAGGAGCGCTGATGAGCGTTGCACCGTTTCCAAAACTGTCTGCTCACTTCTCTGTGTCACTAACTAGGTCAAGAGACTCTGTCATTATATGCATTTACGCTCCCAGACTGGTCAAGTGATCTGTAAGAGCTTGTGATCTTTTGGTCGTGTCAGACACTAAGCTCGGAGACGCGCCTACCTGGGATTGTATGTTGGCCCCAACCTGCCCCCCTTGGTATGAGTCCCCATTGAGGGACTGCACACTCATGAACAAGTCTCCGGAGTTTGACATGTTAAAAGAGCCAGCAGAACCTGAGAATACACAGAGTCAGAGAAGGAGAGAAAGATAGAGGGGGAGAGAGAGAGAGAGAGAGAGAGAGAGAGAGAGAGAGAAGGACAAAGATTGTAGAGAAGAGAGAGAAAGGGGGAGGGAGAGGAGGAAGGAAAAAGGAGTTAAAATGATCATGCAAAAGCAAAAGTGCATTAAGTGGGTTAGTTGGGGGGGCAGCAGGCAACATGTGTTGAAGAGGACAGCAACTATTCACCATCTACAGAACTGCAGGCTGCAGATACGGTAGGTTCACATCAAAATATCACCATCATTTAAAATAATATCAACCAATAAGAACCACGAAATGGACAAGCGTCGTAATTTTCTCTCTCAAATCCAGTTAAAATAAAGCCTTATGGATTGTTTTGTTGATAAAGCTCCGTGCTGCCGGCGTTTCATTAAGGAAGTACTAATTGATCCGCAGGAAGACCTAAAGAATCCTCTTTGTCCTTTAATGGACCACGACTCCCCAGATGTAAAGGGACCATCGCGTAACTTGATTTCAACACCCGGTCCTAATCCAATACAGTTGAGAAGTCTCTATATGACAAAAGACTTGGCTTGCCCTCCGAACAGCTTAATGGCATGCACAAGGTCAACCGGACAAGAGGCAGGATAAATTAACGTCCACAAGACCAAGAGGTCAATACCGGAGAGAGAGAGAGCGAGAGAGAGAGAGAGAGAGAGAGAGAGAGAGAGGGAGAGGCAAACAGGCAGAGAGAAAGAGAAGAAAAGGAGCCAGAATAACAAGAGAAAGCCATACCGTATGGGTTAGTTAAGGCAGTGTGTTCTGTTAGTCAAATGAAACAGCGCCAGAGACTGAATTCTTGAGTTGTGGTTGTGCTCGATTTAGTCTCTATATAGTCTTAGCACAGCATCTTTCCGCTCCGGTATATCATTGTCCAGAATGTAAAAAAAATAAAAAATATCCCTCATCCTTGGATTGCTGATTCCTTTAATGCCGACAACGTCCAACATCTATATATTTCCTTGTGGCCGGATTTGAAGCTCACCTGCTGAGTTGGGGGTGGATGGGGAGTTTGCCTGGCTGCCGTGAGCAGACACGCTGGTCGCACTGACTGCGGTCTTCGCTGCATACATGTTGGCCTCTTCTTGGAACTTGCCAATGTTTTTCTTGTATCGGATTCTCTTGTTCCCAAACCAGTTTGATACCTGTGAAAATAGCGGCGATGTGATAAGATATGCACCTTTATTCATTTAAGCTGATATCTATGCGAGCGATAAAATGAAAGACATGAAAGAATTGCTGATTTAGATGTTTTGGAGCATTTTCGACAGACTGGTTTACCACACGGCGGAAAAGTGTAAACTTCCTGGCACCTGTGACACTGTGATGCTGCACTTCTTGGCCAGCTCCTCTTTGGCCTCCTCACTGGGGTAGGGGTTACTGAGGTGGGAGTAGAAGTACTCATTTAGAATCTCTGTCGCCTGTTTGTTGAAGTTCCTCCTCTTTCGTCTGGACGGAGAGCAGCAGGGAGAAGAAGAAGAAGAAGAAGAAGAAGAAGAAGAAGAGAATAGGGAAACAATTATGAATCTCATCCAATTCCATTTGACCAAGATAGAGTTGATTTGCACAGCGCTAAAACATGGAAGCCATGATTAAACTACTATAAAATAAAATTCTACCAAAAAGAAACATAGAGAGAAGAGATACAAATGACTAATTTGTGCAGGGTAGAAGAAAAAAAAGCATCTGACCACAAAACAAACAAAAGACAGAAAATCAAACTAAAATGTCTTTAAATGAATAGAGAGAACATTATGGAACAAAATGCTGTTTAAAAAAAGAAAAGAAAACTGCTGCTTCTTTAAAAAGTTATTAATAGTTGAGTTGTACCTAACCACAGCATGTTTCACAACCCCCCTCCCCCATCCACACACACACACACACACACACACACACAGACCTGGCGTCAAGAAAGCGCGAGCGCAGGATCATGACGGCCTCGCAGGTGCTCTGTTTCAGCTGCATCTGGATGGAGCTGAACTTGCGGTGGATGATGCCGACCATGCGCTCGATCTCTTTGGGCGAGATGGGCCGTGTTCGAGACTGCTCCCTCAGCAGGTTCATCACATGGGTGGTGAACTCATTGCACGCCTGGACGCACAGAGAGACAGGGTTCGTTAAAAGCATAACCATCATAGGCGCTCGACAGCTTCAGCCTCCACACTATGGGAAGAACAACGGAACGAAATTGGATTCTCACGTGCGCTGCACCTTTAGCGGTAGGCCTGTGTCAGTAGACAGTGCTGACAGTATTACAGAAGTGGTGTCAGTAGTAATAACAATAGTCTGAATTCAAGTAGCAGACGGTGCGATGTTTCACGCCAAACAAAGTGGCATACGATGGAGGTGCTCTGAATATTAAAAATACTTTTCTTCAATAGGAGAGAAAATGTGACAAGTGAAGTGAAGAGGGATCTAAAACGACTGGAGGCTTTCGGTCCCGTTCACATTCAAGAGGTTTAAACCGTCTCGCTCTCCCTCGATCGCTTCTCACTCCCATCGTTCAGACTACCTGGTTCCCGCTCTGTCTGGATCAGTCACTGGATACGACCGCGTTCAGAGTCGAGGTGTCTGTTGCTTGTCACCGCCAGGATTGCGTCAGTCAAAGTGATGCACGGAGCAGCCGCTCTCCTCGCACCCATACGCTCACAAGGTGTGTGCGGCGCGGTGACACAAAGATGCTCAGGTGTATATTCACTTGTGACAGGAAGCGACGACTAGCCTTGCTTGGAGAAGATGGAAAACCCAGAATGCTTTGACTTCAGTGGGAACGACAAGATGTTACAGTCTCTGGTGTGTGACTCATGTAATGGCTGCTTGCCTGCTGAAGATAACATCTCTGAAAGCTTGGCTTGTCACGAGTTGGCATGTGAGAGATTATTTCAAGAGAATTATACATATAGAATTTTTACAAATAAGTTAAAGAAACGTTTTCTTTTCAATTGTTAATTTGAAATGATATTATATTCGATACTCTATTGATCCCGGAAGAGATACATCTCTTTTCACTTGCCGCCCTCCACGGGATGGTCAGAGGTCAGGTGCAGCTTCAGACCAGCACCCTTGGAAATGGTAGGGATTCAGTGCCTTGCTCATGGACACTTCAACGGGGCAGATGCTTCCTATCGTGGGGGGCTTGAACCCAGGCCTTCCGATTGAAGGACGGTCTCCCTGCTCACTACGTTACCCTGCTGCCTAAAAAGGCTCACATGCATTGATCGGGGAAAAATGTGTGGCAGATGAGAATTCTTAGTGAAAAAATACAATTATCTCAAACATAATAACAACATGATGTGAATATGTCTAACGTGGGGCGTACTAGACGTGGAAATGGCTGAGAAAATGCTGCATGTGCAAAACTAAGAGAGGATGCCAGTGATAAAAGACACCTTTACCTTTACCTGTTCATACTTCTCCAGCTCCGTGTGGTAAATTTGTCGGATCTGAGACAGCTTGGCCCGGTAGTC
>OMOT01025339.1:30272-42928 GCA_900312575.1 Acanthochaenus luetkenii | reverse complement strand
TAAAACAGCCCGATTCAGATGTTAAACCGAAAGATGAACTAACCAAAGGGAGACTGTAGAGGCAGCAGGTTAAAACGGAGGGTGGGGGTGGTATGAACCTTGGTTAGGGTAAGGGGCAAAGTGTGGGGTACAGATCCTCATTAGGGCGAGGAGAGAGGGGTGGGATAGGGATAAGGACCTTAGTTAGGGTACAGGGAGGGAATACGATTCTGGTACCAAGCCACTATACCAACATAACCAATATTAACACGCTACTATCGAGCACAATATGAGCAAACATGCTACAAACAAATGCTAGCAAACCGCCATCATGTCATAGACCTACAGGACCATCAGACTTACTGACAAACCAAACAATACACAACCAAACCAAACATGTATATATATACACCAGGAACCATCTTACTTTAGTGACTTTATGCCCCAGTCAGTGTGCTTTCTCCTCCGCCACAGCCACTCGCCGCCACCCACCGTTCCCTCAGACGTCACCTTTTTCAGCCCGTTACAAGTTCCGCCCACGCGTGCCTAGCTCGCCGAGTGGTGTTAAAGTTGCCTTTGCTCTCCTTTCCGGTGCCAGCTCAGTATACCTACGCATCTTCCTTTCATATGCCTCATGTACTGCTGCATCCTCTGGCACTGTGAAATCCACCAACTAGACGATTCGCTGCACCTCTGACCACAACATTAAGTCTGGCATTCAATTAGCGCTCACCACTTCCTGCAGGAGTCTCAGCTGTTTCTCATAGCCCGTTATCACAAGCATGTCTCAAAGGGCTTTACATACCATCATATACATACTGTACTATATACGACATAATGTATACATACTACATCATATACTGTATGTCATCATAGACGTACTACATATACATTATAAACCATACAGCACACACCTATTGGCGATCTCTGCCCACTCTTCGCTCCCTGGCAATAAACCTGCTCAAAAATGCTTCACCGCTCATTTGTTCTCCCACGTGGACAAAACCAGTTTCAGTAGAGCTGAATGTGCCGGCCCCACCGCTTCAGTGGCCCTGGTTCCTGAACTACATTTCCCATGCATTCTCTCCATAGACTTTCAGAAAATCCCAATATAACACATTTTAAGCTTTGAACCGAATCAACCAGCAAAAATGATGGGAAATGTATTTCCGGAAACCTGATGTTTCAGCTCTATATCTTCCCTCCACAACTCCTTACAGTCAAGTTTCTCTCGCTTCACACTTTCCTGATTCACCTACTGACCCTCCTTTGACGGCCTTGACTCACCTCGCTTTGAGTCTCATAAGGCTTAGATAGAAGCTGTAGTGGTTCCTTTTGCATTATACGAACATCTTTCTGGATTGTTTAACTAAAGACGGATATAACCATTGCTGAATACTGAATATAAATAAACCTCTTCCTCCCTCTCACCAGGACACGCCTGATGCAGAGCTTCAAAGAATCCCACTCCCATGAGTCCCTACTGTCTCCCAGCAGTGCTGCAGAGGCTTTGGACCTAGTTTTAGATGAAGATGCCATAATCAAACCTGTCCACTCCAGCATTTTAGGACAGGAATACTGCTTTGAGGTGTGTAATTCTAGCAATATTCTAACCTTTTCATTTCCCTGATTTTGCTTCCCTACCCCTGGATTTGTCCTTTTTATCTTCTTATCTCATTGTACATTTCTATATCCATGAATATTAGTAACGGCATGGGCAGCAAATCCAATAGATCAAGGAAAGCTAAGATACCCCAAAAGAGTATTCATTTCATTTGTTCAATTATCAATATGTACAAATTAATTGATAGACGTATCCCAGAGCAACCACATTATGCCGTTCCAAACGTAGTGATTCAGGTGCTAGCGCAATGCCACTTCTGACTTCTTTTACCTTTTCCTCAAAGTGTAACTAAATCCAGTAATCTCACCAGTGAATATTAAGTCAAGGTCATGTAAATGATGACTGAGTGAACCAAATTTCACTTTTATCAGATTGAGAGCTTGTTTTGTTCAGTGCTCTTCATATTATATTATGTAAATTCTAGAAATATTATTCCCCAAATGTGTCTGTCAATAAATGGGTTTTGGATGGGTTTGGTCAATAAGCGCGTGTGTTTTGAATTTAGACTGGCCAGAGTTGGATTAGTTGGATTTAATTGCTTTTGGTTTGATCTGCTTGAATTTCATCCGCTCAAACCATGGTTGCATTATTTGAACAGGAGGGCTGCTACTATTCTGGCATCAGCATCCAATGTATTCAGTCTGTTTAAAATTGTAGGTACTGGTAGGTTAAGTTGGTAATTTAATGTAATGTAATTTACCGATGAAAAACACACCACAAAGCATATTGAAGCACATGGAGATTCAGGGACATTTAGATAAAATAAAATAAAAGGCAAGTGACCTAATGGTTTCAGGAATATTTCACTTATATTCTATGTACAGGGATCATATATATGAACTTACAAATACATGTGTTTCTGCAGGTGACCACCAGTTCAGGGACAAAATGTTTCGCCTGCCGTTCAGCTTCAGAAAGGGACAAATGGATTGAAAATTTGCAGCGAGCTGTCAAACCTAACAAGGTAAACATACATTATTTTTTTGGGCACTTCAAGCTTCAGCAATTGAAAGTTATGTACAGTAGACTGTTGTTTATCTGAACTACAAACACCTGATGGCCTGTTATTGTATCTCAAGCAAATAAGAACTATGACACTTTTTCAGGACAACAGCAGAAGGGTGGACAACGTGCTTAAGTTGTGGATCATTGAAGCCCGAGACCTTCCCACAAAGAAACGTTACTATTGCGAGCTGTGTCTGGATGACATGCTGTATGCGCGCACCACCAGCAAGCCCCGCACAGACACAGTCTTCTGGGGCGAGCATTTTGAATTCAACAATCTGCCTACCATTCGTAGCCTTCGTTTGCACCTGTACAAGGAAACGGACAAAAAAAGACGCAAGGTAAATAAAGTGTTTAAGTGAATTCAGTGTTCATTCATCTGCAGAAAATCCCTTTAGTTCCACTGGCAACCGTTGCAACAAAAATGAAATCGTGCTCAAAAGTTTGTGTTCACTTTGACTATTTAAAACATTTTATTGTGCTACAAAATTATGTGGGATTATTTTGTATGAGATCTAGAAAAAAGTACTGTATTCTCTCAAAGTGATAAGTGATTCCAATACCATCGCTAAGTGAACCATGCATTAACATTATGATCGCTTTTCTGAATTCCCAGTGAGATGTACGGGACAGGATCTGACATCGGTTTTGTTAGTAGAAAATTGTGAAACAATTTTAAACTGAGAAATATTGTTCAGGACCGATAAGTACAACCAAACTGTATTCTGAATATTAGACTTCAGTGATTTGAGATATTGAGTAAATATTTTCCAATGACACCATTTAGCCCAAAACTAAACAAAAGGCTTTTTACTTAACAACAAATAAAAATTCTGTGAACAAATAAACCAACTACATTTTATGAAGAGAGAATATGGCTTATTACTTAGTTTGTTTTTCAATTTAAGATTATTAATGAGTCTGTTATGTCGTGATTTCGAATCTAGGAAAAGAGCACATACCTCGGCCTGGTCAGCATTCCCATCTCGAGCATCACGGGCAGACAGTTTGTAGAGCAGTGGTACCCGGTGATACAGTCCAGTGGTTTGGCCAAAAGCGGCGGCGTTGGAATCGGCAAGGTCATCAACGCCTCGCTTCGTGTCAAGTCACGCTACCAGACGATGAGCATCCTCCCAATGGAGCTGTACAAGGAATTTGCCGAGTACATTACCAACAACTACCGAACACTGTGTGCAGTTCTGGAGCCGCTGTTGAGTGTCAAAAGCAAAGAGGAGGTGGCTTTTGCCCTGGTGCACATCCTTCAAAGTACGGGGAAAACCAAGGTATGAGGGGGGGGGTCAGAAGGTAACCAATCACATACAGTACCTGTTCATGTGACCCAATGTCCAACATCTGTTTACTGAAATTGACATGACGTTATTCAGATTTAACTGAATACATATCGGGGGGAAAAAATAACCAGAAAGACGTGACACAAGACAAGAATCAGTGTTGGTATGATTTGAATGAGCGTCACAGAGCGTGTTGATATTCATCCTATGCGACATGTCACAGGGAACAGAGAGGTTTGTATGCGATGTCCTCTGAACAGTCTCCGAACTGAGAGTATAATCTCTTCTCAGGAGTTCCTGTCCGATATGGCGATGTGTGAGGTGGATCGATTCATGGACCGTGAGCATTTGATCTTTCGGGAGAACACCCTCGCTACCAAGGCTGTAGAAGAGTACCTCAAACTGATAGGTCACAGATACCTCAAGGACGCTATAGGTAAAGCTGGCGTAGGCGCTTCACCATGTATATAAGTTCCTGTTCCCTGAAGCAAAATGAATGATGCAATGGTAACTTCTGAACAAATGGAGGACATGTAGGGCATGCAGGTTAGAGTGGTATCAGCTGATTGACAGGCTTGCGTAACCTAATGCAGGGAGCGCCTTAAAGAGCAGTGTCGGTGGTAAATATAAACGCATTACCATCGCATTTAGGTCGAGAGTGTTTTTATTGAGTGAATCTCAAATAACGGATTATTTTCTGAGCATAAAATATGGCTGTTGTGTTGATATTATTTTAGTTGTTTATCTTATTGTTTATTCATCTTTTAGCTCATCTCACATTTCATCTCACTGCCATCATCATCTTATATCCTGTGCATGGAACATTTATTTTTAAGGGGATGGACATGGTTGGTTTTACATCCAAGTAAAGATCGGCACAGTTGTTTATTGGTTTCCAGTTGTAGAAGCAGGTTAGAGCTGAGCTATTAGCTCAACGCATACGATTTTCTGAAGCATAACAACCGTGTGATGTCCATCTTGCAGGTGACTTCATCCGAGCCCTATACGAGTCTGAGGAGAACTGTGAGGTGGACCCCATGCGTGTCCCACCGTCAGTCCTTGCTGACCACCAAGCCAATCTTCGCATGTGTTGTGAGCTGGCACTCTGCAAGATTATCAACTCTCTCTGGTCAGTTTGGCCTCACTGTCCAGAAAACTGTATATTTGTGTTAGTGAAATCATGTTTTAATCAGGAACTATAGTGTTATTTCAGAAAATGCACTTTTCACTTCACGGCTGCACTTCACTTTGACTTTTGTTAATATTGATCTTTTAAAAGATTCTTCACATGAAGCAAAATATTGGGCCATGACAAAAAATATGCAAGCTTTTAGAACATGGCAATGGGAAATGTAGTACTATTGAGTTAGTTGTGCTCAATGCTTGAAACGTCTTTGATATATGCAATAGAAATAATCAACAGCAAGTTAAGATTGTTGAGAGAGCCTGCAAACGCACATTTCATATTCTGAATCAGATTTGGCCCAATATGTTCCATATATTTTAGTCTAGACTTTGGATAAACTAGTGGGTTTTATTTTGCACTTCACCTTGACAGTGCAATCAAAATCCTCGTTTCAGCATATTTCCCCGGGAGCTGAAGGAAGTTTTTGCCTCGTGGAGAGTCAGATGTGCTGAACGTGGAAGGGAAGATCTCGCCGACAGCCTCATCAGCTCCTCCCTCTTTCTCCGCTTCATGTGCCCCGCCATCATGTCCCCCTCCCTGTTCAACCTAACGCAGGAGTACCCTGCCGAACGCACCTCCCGCACACTTACGCTTATCGCCAAGGTGATGCAGAACCTGGCCAGCTTCAGCAAGTGAGTCACTACCATCCTCTGTCCTGTTCATGACATCTATTTAATTCAGTGCATATTTAGATTGCCATTACTTGACGCTCTTGGTGGGCGGGACGCATGTCACAGACTGTCGTCGTGGAAATAGGGGCTTGTGATTTTGACTGCTATGGTATAAACCTTAATTTATTGGCGAAATATTGCAATGAAACTGTTACTCGTCTACAGAGAGCTTCAAACATCCTTCAACAGTGACAAGCTCTTCTGTTCGGATTTCAAAGAAATAGTTATTATTCTATTATTCTCCATCTTGACTTGTCCTGTCATTATGGTCTGTCTTCTAAACTGTGCAGGTTTGGACCCAAGGAGGAATGCATGTATTTCATGAATGAGTTCTTGGAGATGGAGTGGGGCTCCATGCAACAGTTTCTCTATGAGATTTCCAACATGGAGACTGGAGGAAATGTTGGGGGGTTTGAGGGCTACATTGACCTTGGGAGAGAATTGTCCATGCTCCACAGCTTACTATGGGAAGTCATGGGTCAGCTTAGCAAGGTAGGTGAACGAAGGGAATGTGTTACTGA
This sequence comes from Acanthochaenus luetkenii, assembly GCA_900312575.1. Lineage (NCBI taxonomy): Eukaryota > Metazoa > Chordata > Actinopteri > Beryciformes > Stephanoberycidae > Acanthochaenus > Acanthochaenus luetkenii. The sequence continues at coordinate 36,650 of OMOT01025339.1, read as the reverse complement.
AATATCAAATTGAACCAAACATTACATGTGATCTCTGTCTCTCTGAAGAGAGTAGAGTTCTCCTCCTGGTTGCCTCCGGTAGAGGCTGTGGTGATCCTCTAAAATGCAGGATTGCTAGTGTTTAATAGAAATGCATGTTGCATCAATTGATTCTGATAGATTGATGGGTAATGGTTAGTAATAATGATGTAGCTTTTTGTGGCTGTGTACAGTAAGTACTTTGATCTGATAAATGACTTTCTATAGAACTACATTGAGCTATTGACCTGCCTGGTCTTTTTAACCGATGTTTGTCTATATGGTATATGTTGTGGTGATTTTGTAGTTTTGTGTTTTTATTATGCGTTTCATTGTGTGTTTGTGTCTGCAAACCAAATTTCCCTCACAGGACAATGAAGTTTGGATGAATGTTGTATGCATATGTGCATAGGAAGCTTGGATTGCTTGACTCAAAATCTTTTCATACCACAGGAAGCAATTCTTAAACTCGGACCGCTCCCACGGCTGCTGAATGACATCAGCGTAGCCCTGAGGAACCCCCAGCTCCACATGCCAGCAAATCACCAGCCGGGCAGGCCGAAGGACAGACTTTTCTCCCGGCCGTCTTTCAATCGTCTCATGTCCTCGGACTTCCAAAGCCTTATGATGCGTGACTTAAACAGGTAACTTCTTGTGATGGGATGTTTGCTTTGTTATATATTTTTGTTTTGATCACGTTATGGTATCGAGTTTCCTCGACACACGTGACAGTTGATTGGCGTGTCCCACAAAAACTGTGCTTATTGCATGGACATGATTACAAATATGCAAACAATATGCATTTATAATAAATGCAAACACGTGTTTTTGATGTAAACATGCACATTAAGCATATCAAATGTAATTTGTATTGTATAAGTATATTATTCTTGGAAATATATTTGTGGAACTGTTTCATATTTATTCAAATGATGGTTGGCGTTACAGAAGTCGGGTGATATTTGTTTCTGTATAGGAAAATACATTTGTGAGCATCCTTGTTTATTTATTGTTTTGTGCATTTATTTACATATGAGACATTCCTGATTCCATAGTGCCGATTCCTTCGTTTCTCTCCATTCGGCCCATGTGCTCTCCTCCAGCTGCATTCCTAAAAACAACCCGGGATAATGCAAAATAGTGAATTAATGGAGAGGGAGAGAAACGGAAACATATAATATTTATGTTCTTGAGCTCAGCACAACATAATTTCACTTGTTTATAAATGATCCCATTAATTAACCCCTTAGCAAAGTGTGCTGATTCTTTCTTCTCTGGCTCTGCAGCTCAATAGACATCTCCCGCCTGCCCTCCCCAACCACTGGAGTATCAGCTGTGGAAGCCCTCTCATCTCATCTCAATATGAGGCGTCATGCAGAACGAGACCTGCGCTCATCAAAGGAAGTGTTCTATGTGACCCGCCCACCGTTGGCTCGATCCAGCCCCGCATACTGCACAAGCAGTTCAGACATCACTGAACCTGATCCAAAGGTACGCTGTCTAAATGTCATCACACGTGACACGTTTGCTCAGGCGTGTGGTTATTTTGTCATGATGTGAAAAATAGGCATCACAGTTCCCTAGGGAGGAGTCCATTGTTTTGGGGGGTTTCTAGATTGTGGAAGAGATTATCAGTGACCTAAACAATTTTGTATCTCTCTCTCTTGCTCTTTCATTTATATATATATATATTTAATTGATTGTGAACTTGATACTGTAGTTTTTGTAGCCTTTTCCGCAATGTTCTGAGCATGTTTGAGGCCTGAAGAGCAAAAGTAAATTATCAGTAATACATTATTATAAGGTATCACAAACTGATTGTTGGTACGTTCCCATCAGAAAATGATATAATACGTGATGTGAATCTGATATGACTGTGGTATTAGACTGTTATGGGCTTGACAATCAACTCAGATGTCCGTACCCCACTTCAGTTTGATTGCACTCTTGAGTAACACAATGAATACAGATTATGTCTAAGAGACATTTATTGTCTCTGATCTACTAGAGTACTCAATTTGATCAGTGATGAGGACATTACACAAATGTATCAGGAAGATATCTTTTGAGAGAGGTTTTTTGATTGATCTTTAGGTCATAATAATAGGTTTTCATTTGATTCATTCCATCATCGAAACCTTTTTAAAGTCTGACTTCAATATATTTTAGTTTTTTGTTCATGTACTGATTTTTAGGATGGAAGACATTTTTCATTCTCAATAATTTATTGAGGTATTAATACTAAGAATGGCTGTATGTGACAGTAGTACATTTAAATCAAATTTGAGATTATTTTCCAAAATAATGTAGTGACAAAAACAACCATTTCCTTTGTGTTTTTGGAGGTGTACTGTATTTTCAAGAAATAAATCTACATTTAAATATTGCTACAATAAATGTTACCTTTTTGTCCTTTCTCTAAGGTCCACAGTGTGAATAAAAGTGTGTCGATGATGGACCTTCAGGACTCCCGTATGAACAGCATTTCGAACCTAAACTCTGTGGGAGACATGCTCACCTCCTCTCAAGCCTCCATTGCTGGCCTGGGCCACAGCTTTGGAAACCTCGGCGGTCCACTTCGTATTGGAGGGCATATGCCCACAGGCTCGGGGGGCTCCGGTTTGAGGCTGAACCAGATGGGCCATATAGGGGGGCCCACCGAATCCCTCTCTCAACAGCAGCAGCAGGCAGCAGCGGCCATGCACTTCCCCCTGTCTTTTCAGAACCCTCTATTCCATCTGGCCGCCCAGAACTCCCCAGCTCAGTCTCAGCCGCCTCCCCCTCCTCTCCTACTCACCCCAGAGCCTGAGAATGGCCACCATGACTATCCACCGGCCTTTGGCAACAGCGCTTTCTCCCGCAGTGAGGACTTGTCCGCCCTGCGGGCGCAGAGCAGTCTGGTGCAGCCCAGCATCGTCCACTCACACAGCTACAGTGATGATTTCACCCGGCAGAATCAGAGCAATGATTACGCTTGGCACCAACTGTCACTGCAGGTGCAGGTAAGTATCTCTTGGTTATCTATGCAGTCAAACTATTCGAAAAAATGCATCTGCAATTTTGTCAAATGTGCCACATTTGTGTTTGTAATGATATGCAACAATATTTTTCATTCACAAATAGTTTATTTTCTTAACAAGTTTACCTTCTCACTTATCACCGGCAAAATATGAAGTTTATAATTTGAAACCAATCAATATGTTCTTAAATAAGAACCACCGATCTCTGCAATCCAATTTAGCATTATATATACAGGAAACTCCATCCTAAAGTACTAGTAGTAAAGTAAATTGTACTTAAGGGATGCAGCGCCACTGTCCTATGATGATCTCTGTAACTGGGTATGTTGTTGACGATGCAGTCTCAGGTAGCTCCATCCAAGATCTTCCTTAAGTCCTCAATGGGAGACATAGATTTGGTGACTGAAATGGCCATGGCAGATTGTTAACATCATTTTTATAACCATTGAACCATTTAGTGGCCGCTCGCACCCTATGAATGGGGGCAACTAACCTGTAAAGAGACCGCTGCCGTCAGGATAGAAATGCTGCTCCATATGAAGGTGATCACTGTTTTTCAGCTCCCCACTTGGTGGACAGTTTCTATATGTTGGTTTGTCCGTAAGGAGGAACTTTTTGGGGGACATAGACTTCCATTAATTTTGGATGCTCAATTCAGTTTCATTCACTTATATCTGTTGCAGTTACCTCTACTGGTCAGTAGATGGTGATACCTTCATAGCATTTCACGTATTTCAGGTCGCTTTCCAAATCTTCGTGGACTGACAGTTGTGTGATTAGTGCTTGTGCAGCTGTTGTCAATGTTATTGGTTGCTTGGCTATCATGCCATGTCATTTGTTGTGCTGCTGGACGTAATAACTGTGTCGGGCATTTCCCTGCTTAAATAGAGAGACGTGACTGTTGGCTAGTGGCTATAAGGAGAGATCAGTGGCTACAGTAAAACGTCTCGCCCTTGCAGCAAGCATTTTATCTGGTAAAGGTGCCTCAGATATTAGCGTAGATAGTAGGTTAGTAGAAGATTAGTAGGCTTCAACTGGTAGCTAAACACAGGTCTGTGTCACAGCACAATGTTGTATCATTTAAATCGACAAGAAGTACAAATGTATAATTTGTGGCAGGCATGATGATATATGATTAATAATAATTACTAAGCCTAATTAATCAGTATGGAGCGACAGTCATATTGTGGTCTGTGATGTTATTTTAATGCTCATAGTTGCCAGTTTTTTTTTAGCATCATAAGCTGCAAACTAATACAGGGAAGAGTGACAACCCACTGAGCTCTGATTACATTGGTCAGCTTACCTACCCGGTAAACGGGAAAAACGTTTTATATGGGAGGTTCATTTACATTTTATTGTCGTCTATTCATAGTATTCCCATGATGTCCCGTGTATTTCCTACCAATGTGGTGCTTTACCATGTTGGTAAAGCTCATTGGCTGTGGCTTTCATTTGATTATAATCACCTGTTAATTTATTACAATCGATTCTGTTTTTGCAGGCATGTCGCTGATTGATCTGTCTTGGTTGATCCTTATGTGAAAAGTACGCCTCAAGCATTTCTGAATGCAGGGGTGATTTTTAATAGTTGCCTTTGCTAAGCAGGAATCTCAAAACATGTTACTTTTTATAATAAAAAAAGAGAGCAAATGATATGTTTTGCATGACAATGTGGGGCATGCACTTCAAGATTCACTCCCTCCGAGACTAAAATCAAGGATAGGCCTAAGCAGGTTCCTCGGCTCTTCTTGATTTTTGTCGCTTGTGTGACGTTGTCATCAGCTTAGCTTAGATGTTGGACATTATTGGAAACTGTGAATGTACTTAAAGCTGTTAGTGGTCAGCTTCACAGACAAAACAGGTGGCAAACTTGAAACTAGCGCTAAGCTAGTTTTCTACTTTCAATATTTGTCTTATTTGAAGGACAAATGTCAATAATCACAAAACAACAAACTAAGCTACTTCACTTCAAATTTTCGTATCATTTGCTTTTATTTATTTATCACCAAGCCCTTTAAAAGTTTGAGTGGACCTATAAACAATGGCAAGAAAATGCAGCTGCTTGCTCTCAGTAATTTAATATCCATTATGTAATTCTTTCCTATATACAATATAGCACAGTTATATCACTGCTGGATTTTGCAAATGTTTGGTAGTGAGTCATATCCAATAATTCATTTTCTGGTTGCTCACATATGCCCTGATTTTTAACAGTTGGCCCCAATTCTTCTGAGCCACATTGCCCAGAACGTTTATAGCTGTGTTGCTAGTTTTTAGTTGCCCACCAAGCAGGGTGACACATTTTTTTGAATAAATTGCTGAATTAAAATCACATCTTAGCCCATGCACTCCATTAGATGTTGGTCAAACCTTTATTCTGCTCATGCTGTTATGCTTGTGGCCATCTTAGTATATATTTTGGGCACCGTTATGCTGGTTTTAGCTGATCTACCAGTATCAGTGTTTCCATTTACCACCTTTACCAGCATCAGACCATCTCCGCCCAACTAAGACCAGCAGTGCCCATCAAAAACCAGGACAGACCATTGAATGTCTTGGCTGTTTTTTCAACAGGGCTGAAAAACCAGCTGTTGGTCAATAGAGCACAAAAGTGTGTCGTCATTTTGAATTAAATTAGTAATTTGGTTCTATGGAAAAGCCACAAATTGGCTTCCAGTTGATTTTATGATCAATTATTACTGATACGGCTGATCTATATCTATCCTGATGCAGTCCATTTTAAGATTCAAATAGTTTCAAAGATATGACTTTTTCCATGTCCGGTGGAAAATTGACTTAGTCACCCTCATCACCTGAATGGAAATGCTTCTGAGTTTTATTGATTATATATCTAGTTCAGTCACATCTAGCTTAATCCTCCATCATTTATTTGTGCCTTGTCTGTCACCTTCTCTTTTCCTCTCAGGAGTCTCTCCAGCAGCAGCTCCTAATGGGAATGACATCTCAGTCTGGCACCGGGACAGGCACGCCCGCCTCATTGGCCACACCTCCTACTACTGTTCATCCTGTCCGCCACACATCCATCGCCCCCCCGCAGCACCTCAAGTCACAGCGGTCCATTAACACTGCAGCGACAGCCACACCTCCAAAAACTCGTCCCCAGAGCAGGAACGTCCTCCTCGAATCTGCTGAATCAGGTTTCGGTGGCGGCCAGCCAATACCACGCCAACCTCTACAGCCACAACAACAACAACAACAACAACAACAGCAGCAGCAGCAGCAGCAGCAGGAGTCACAGCTGTCTGTCACAGACAGTCCAGCTCCTGGGCTCCCGTACCAGACGAGCTCCGTCAGAGAGAACCAGGGCCCACCAGCA
>OMOT01025339.1:17653-30246 GCA_900312575.1 Acanthochaenus luetkenii | reverse complement strand
GCCCACCAGCAGCCGCAGAGGAGTCGACAGACACGCCAACAAAAAGCACCAAGAAGCCTCAACCGTCACAACTGCAGCCTCCGCAGCAGCATCTGCTCAAGCCAGTTGTCAACAAACAGGTCACTTTTTATTTAAAGAGAATATAGAAAACGATTCAAAACGGTATCCACATGAAAAAGATGCACGCAAGCTGGCTAATTCTGCTGCGCCTCTGTTTGTGTATGTCATTGTATTAAACTTTTCCTTTTATTATGAGTGAAAGACCCACATTTTGTTGGAAGAAAGTAAAACCAGGATAAAAGCCCAAGTTAATGAAGACTTATCATCAGTGGGCTTAATATGGGGCTTGTGTGTTGGTTGACAATTACATAGACACATAGAGATCTTAAAGTCTGCTTCATCGCACCCTGGAAGTTGCCACATTGTGGGGAAACACATTTCCTTCAGTTGTCCTACAATGGCTTGTTCTCATTGTTGGCATTCCTCATAGAAAACGATGGGTACTTGGGTAATGCTACTCACAAGGATACAAACGGCAAGGAAACATCCATCCGTAACCATTTTTAAAAATCTATTTAGTCAGAAGTGCCTGTTGAAGAAATCTAACTTCATTCAAATTCAGTTGTCAGGATGTTCCTTAAATGAAGGAGAGTGAAATGAAAACATGAACGGCCCGTTTGTGTTGTTGCAGGGTTCTCAGTCCCCCTCCTCCTCCATGAACGAACGGACGGTAGCGTGGGTGTCCAATATGCCACATCACTCCGCTGACATTGAGAGCCTGCGGCCCGACCGCGAGGGCCAACTGAAGGAGTACTCCAAGAGCATGGATGACTCACGACTAGAAAGGGTCAGTGCCAAAACCGCTCAATTTGGACAAACGTGAGTCCTGCTGGCTGGAAGAAATCAATACACAAATTCAGCTGCCTCTTACATTCCACATCTAGCCTTTTCCCAGTGTCGTCATATATGTAAAAGCCACGCTAAGCTGTCACACGCCGTCAATCCATGTATGCAACACTTCAGAAGGAAAAACACATCACCTCTTCAATACATTGCTACATATACCAGGCCAGTACTGAGGTGACACTTCGATGTCGCGATTACAGATTGGAGTTTTAAATGAAACATGAATGAGTTGGATGATGCTGGTTGTTATGCATTTATGATTTGATAAATCCTTCCTACACTCTTGCCTAGACTAGATTAGATGGAGGGGAGAAACAGATTGCCTGCACATTACTTATTGCACAGCATTGAAATATGTGATTACACACATTTAAGCTTAGAGCAGTCTCACTGATGTTTTGTTTCTGCCCATTTGCTCCCACATGCTGCTCAGCATGAGGCAGCCTGCGTCACAGAACTTCTTTCAAGTGCCCATGTTGATCAAATGGCTCGTGAAAATTGTGCCTGGGATTCAGGAATATTGCTGAATGCCAGCGACCACACAGCTGAAGTCACTTTCAGTTTACTCCTCTTTCAGGTGCGGGAATATGAAGAGGAAATACATTCCTTGAAGGAGCGGCTGAAGATGTCTCACCGCAAACTTGAAGAATATGAGCAGAGACTTGTTTCGCAGGAACAGCAGACGAGCAAGATCTTGCAGCAGTATCAGTGCCGCCTGGATGACAGCGAGCATCGTCTAAAGCAGCAGCAAATTGAGAAGGACTCTCAAATCAAAGGCATCATAAACAGGTGATATAGTTTTCAAGCTTGTTAGTTTTCGAGCGACGTTCCGGCTTTGCTTTGACTATCGCATTAAACTTGTCACGCAAAGTTCTATAGTTTGAAGCCGTTTGCAGTTGAGTTGCAAATAAATTGCTGCAGTTGCAGGGGGAATAACACACCGCCGCCACCACAACAACTAAGCAAAACTCAAAGTTCTACTGGGAAAAGATCATTAAAAGCAGGTACAACGCAAAAACATGAAATAATCAATGGGGTAAAAAGAAGTGGGCAGTTAATTCACAGAAAATGTTTCTGTGTTGTCAAAGACCCCGAGTGTGAGGTGGTCAGGTGTGGAGCTCAGTCCTGGGGGCTTGGAGGTGCAGGCCATGCAACTAACTTGCAACCAATTGAATTAGTAAATCAGCCCTTATCAGGGTTACTTGGTCACTTGGTACCATCAGTTTAATCAAATTATTGTATGAAATGTGAGCATAACTCAAGCTCAAGGCAGTTCAGATGGAGGTTTGAAGGAGACCTGTCAGGAAAGCTGTATCCCAAAAGTGAAGGTAGCCAGGAATAAGTGACGGCCTTCATTTCATTAAATGGCCACATTTTCCTATACGTTAAAATCTGAAGAGAACCGGCATCATAATTATATTTTTCTGCACCGGTGTGTTTGTCTCTGTTGTCAGACTCATGGCTGTGGAAGATGAGCTGAGAGGGGGTGCCATTCCTGAAATTAAGCCTTGAATCTTCACAGAACCGGTTCGTACTTGTGTCTACGTCTTTTATTATCCTTACTTCAAACGCCAGTTGCCAAAACAGCCAAGAACAGTTTGCATCCTCCTCATTATGTCCAGAGATTACAGTATTTGCCAAAATCTGTGCTACTCGGTTGCAGTGCAAAAGCTTACGATTGTCATGAACTGCACTAATTCCTGACTTTTGCTATCTCTCTGTGTTTTGTTTCACATCTGAAATGATATGTTACTTATTAATACACGTGCCTCCAAAGCAGTGGTATAAAATAAACTAATCTAACTGGGGAGAAAAAGAGCCATGAAAACCATTGCCCTGGAACTGGATATGGCGAGCCTGTGTTTGCCTGATGATGGAGGAATCACCTTTATGGATATACTCTAAATAATGACATTTATATACGGAGGACAATCCAGTCTGCCCATGCATTTGGTCAAGCAATAGCCCGTTAAGTCTTCCAACACTGCAATTGAGTATTATTTGCAGCGTTGTATGACTCATCAGTAGCATCACAGTAATGCTCAAAATCAAGGGCCAACTTCATGGATACCCCCAGTGTGCTGGGTCATGAATACTAATCAAATTAAGAGTCCATAAATGCTATTCCTGCAGAGTGGGACGGCCCAATTAATATTTGTGAGCATGAACAGCTCCCTCCCAAAGCCAGAAACCAGAGAATTAAGACTTAAACCCGTGACATCATTGAGATGTAAATGGAAAATATCTAATTATCTTTTTTCCCTTCAGTCTATCAGCCAGGGCTATGGTGGCCACCCAGGACCCTGACTGCCTGATGGTCTAAGTTTAAGAAGACGATGATTCTGTTCCTCCTACAAAACCCAATTAAGAGAAGCTCTGCAGTGAGTCCTGTCTGCTTCTTCCTCAGAAACCAGCAGGAGTGTCGGAGGGTTTTTCCTCACAAACATTCTCACAAACTTTGCACATATTCAAACTTTGCCTGTACCAGAACTTGACAATCAGTTTAGTGTGAGGAGCAATGCGTGCAGTGCGTTGACTGAAATATAAGCCAATGCCACAACAATGGCAATATTGAACCTAATGCTTTTCTTTATTTAAGCAAAAGTAAGAAGACGTGTGTAAAACATTGGGGATGAAGATGGATTCACGGTTACCCCTGCAACAGGCAGCGCACTTGATTCTCACCTTAAGTGGCTGGAGGCAAAATGTAGAATAGGCTTTTACAAGTACAGTATCCCCATGGCGATGCCTATGACGAGCAACAAGCATGCTGTTAAATAGTTTGATGTGTACGATGCTCAGATACAGGGCCCAAGTAAAGAACTGTGTTCAGAAACATTCAAAAAATACTATTTTATTCTGACGAAATCATTTAGAAACATATTTTCATTGAGTAGATATTTTCTCTTAATAAGATGGGTATCATTATGAGTTGCATCATTTATTGTGCAGCAATCCCATTTTAGTAGTTGTTGGACAAATTCCATTCAGTTACAGTATAGCTACTTCAAATATATATCTAAAATATATCATTCATTATACTTTCATTAGTCATAATAGATTTTCATTATATTATAGTTTGTGAAGTCTGAACTGCAGTCTCTTGAATTTCACTGCAACTCAAATCATGTTTAGCTAGGCCAATAATTTCTTTAGAAAAAAAGTATGATTATCTACTGTAGCTAATTAACCTTTTAGTTAGTAATATTGGAAATACTTAGAATGTAGTTTGTTAACTTTCTAAAACCTTATGCTACCTTTTACGGGTCCCAATGTTTCTGGAAGGCTCTGCAGCCACAACCAACAATAACATCCTTCTGCTCCACCTATCCCATATGTCCTCAGACAAAGTACTAATTTTTAATTTGCCTAATTATTTCCAGTGCAATTCATTGTGATTCTATTGTGATTGTATTAATTCAGTAATAATAATATTACATTTTTGTATGTAACACGTCAAAACGGTGATACAGAGTGCTTTACAAATAATGTAGAAATAAATACAAGCTCTGATATGAATGAAAAACGAGGTTACAATAGAATGAAATGGAGAAATACAGTGAGAATATAATAAATAATTATATAAAATGTCTAAAAATCAGGCATGGTGTTTCTGACCGAAAAGGATGGTTACCACTGGTCTTTAGTCTAGACTTTGCAATGACCAGGACGGCGCTGCTTGAGGATCTCAGGCTACATGATGGCTCATAGAAAGTTACAAGATCTGAGGTATAGTACGGGCCTCGCCTAGCCAAGCCTTAAAGGTCATTCATAAAACTGTCCCTAAAACTGTACTTAATCTTAAAATCAAGGCCTTGAGCACATCCTGAGAATGTTGGAACCTCCTCCCCATTAGCTTTTTCTTGTTAGTTTTATTGTACAGCACTTTGTAACATTGTTTTGAAAAGTGCTATTTAAATAAAGTTTCTAATTATAAACATTATGTGCCACTGGAAACAAGTCATATTTTAGCAAGTAGTGAATTCCTCATCTATTGTGTTCCATCATTTATTCTGGAGCATAGATGCAACGGTTCTGCATGTGCTTTTTAAATACGAGGAAGACTAAAACAGTTAGCTGTTTTTCAGAATGTCAAAGCATATATACATATTCAAGATGTCATACAGTTGTACCAGTTATAACTTTGACATGGCTTTCTTATTGGAAGGCATTCTTTTGTATCCGACCTGCTGACTTTTGTTTTTTCAGAGGAGGTTGGGCATTCAGCCTTTTGCATTGTACGACATGAAAGTATAGAGAGGAATGGACACATTGAGACTGACAGAGGGAAAACATTAGAACAATAAGGGATTTTCAAGCAGGGATATGTAGTATATGTGCATCGGAGTTGACTGCCTTACAGTCTGTGCCACCGGGCCCAAAATAACATGCCAATACAAAAAACCTGTAAGCTACTTTGTATATTATATGTCTTTTTTGTAGTCGGGTGATGAATTAATAAGCAGTGTGTTGGTTAACTGTATTTTGGTCAAAATAATTTATATTGCAAATTTCATGGTTGATATTATTTATCTTAACCTCTTGCCTTTAAAATGACATTTTCTTTCAAGCTGAATATCAATGATACAAAGTTACATGTGTATGTTACCAGAAATGTATAAAACAGCTTAATGTATATCTTTTCTTATATGTAAACTGTATTTCATTCAAAGGTAGGCCTTTAGGCATGTTGAATTTGTAGTAAATTAATTATTTGAGATGAACTCTTAATGCTGAAATCCAGAAACAACAGTGCTATGGCCTGCGTTCATGGGATGGAAACTGAATAATTCTGTCAATTCTTATGGCAGATCCAACAATGTTGTTCAAATATCTAGCCTATGTTGTATAACCAAAATGGCAGTGGTGCTTTCAACAATACTGGATTGCAGTTTTAAGTAATCTTTTGAAATATGCTCTTTTTTTTTTGCTGTGCATTGCAATACAGTATTTTGAAATGTAATACTCTGCTTCTGTTTCAATTTCACAAAACTGCAATCCATAATCTGAAAACACTTTTAAAAATACATCAAGTATATGACATGCCCATATATTCTTAATGAGTTCAACTTGTGCCTCTGTATTAGGTGCAGTGGTACACTATGCTACCTCTCAAATTGTGCTGTCATAGCCCTTTTCTGTTAGGTTATTTTTGGAATTTAGAATTGGGTTTTTATTATATTTTATACCATGGCCCAGGAGAATACTTTATTATATTTGTCTGGAAAGTCTCCATTTAATTTGTTTAATTGATAGGAAAGATATTGCTAGCAAAAAGTTCTAATTTTGTTTCTAACCAGATGCAAAGTCAGGCATTACTTTTGGCATTACATTTAAATTGTTAAATTCACACCTCATGTATTATTCATTACATACAATGGCACAAGAACATTCCAAATGAGATGTCCCTCTTTTAAAAGATGTGACAAATACTCACTAGCATGAAAGTAGAACTGATATAAGTTATTGGCTATCTGAAGAAGTCCTATACTTATAAAATAGTAACATTTTAGAGGATGTAATAACCTGTATATTTGGAATAATGGGTAATGAACATCAAATAACTATTGTATGTTTCTAAAATCGATGAAGTGGAGTGAAACAAAGTATTTTCTTTGGCAACTATTCTGCACAAGTGATCTACTGTGTCACAATTTAGCTAGTGGGATTTGTGACTTGAATTTGGCATACTGGATGTAATACCTTCATTTACTTTACATTCCTTTTGAAATAAGCCATGCCCCTCGGATAAGCCATACCCTCAAGTCCCCTGATGTTGTATGGTGGATGTTCTATAAATGTTGATAGTTTAATTCATAATGATAATTATTGTAGGTATGATTACTCTTGTAATTATTATTATTAGTGTAAGTATATTTGATTGATATGATTTGTTATGTTTGAACAAAGGGAATGTATTCATTTTTCAGGTGATTTCTCCCAGTGATTTAAATAAATTAATAAATCCCTAAACGAAGACCGTTTCTTTAAGTTCCTCTGTCAACTACTTTATTCAAATCTGACCAATAGTGGATCATTTTAGCACATTAACATTTGGATACATTTGAATGATTGAAAAGTTAATTCAAACTCAAATGAACACCAAAAATAAATGTCTTGAATAAATAACAATAAATGTATTGAAGCAAAATGACTTTTTGTTGACGTTTTCAGAAGGCATAACAAAATATGCAAAACATACTTTGGAATTTAGATTGTATGTATGTTATTCCTATTGTTTAGGACAGTCCAGTCATTACTTGTGAAAAAAGACCTCCCTCACAAAGCAAGATAACAGAACTAAGAGTAGTACCAACGAGATTGAAGTAGGATTCTTATGGGGAAACGGGTACATTTTCTGTCATGTTCTGATGTATTACATTTATCAAACAAACATTATGCAGTTTCACAAAATCAGTTTCCCATTCAATGTTTATGAAGAAGGTCTGGGTCTGACATATTGATGACCTCACAGGTTTAAATCCTGATAGATTGGGGTGGTAGATAACAAGGGATACTAGATTATCATTCATTTTCTATGAGAAAACGGTCAAGTTTGTGGATGATGCCACCTTTGTGGGCCTAATGAAAGACAACAAAGAGTCGATATACCACAGACAGGTGGCCAGATTGGTGTCTTATTGGGCTCAACAACCTTGAGATTAACACACAACACGGGGGGGATTATTATTGATTTATGTGAACACCCACTGGCCCATCTCCCCCAGGTAATCAATGGCGCTGCTGCAACACCCTCAAATGGGATGAGAACACCTCAAGATTGTCCACCAGAGGATGCACTTCCTGTGTCGGTCCATCCTCACATCGTTCATCACAGTCTGGCTCTGCTTTCTCCCACTCCGAGACCAGACTGCTGCGTGTCATTCGAATGGCTGAGCGGGTAGTGGGACGCCAGCTGCCCCGCATCAGAGACCAGCACGACGCCAGCAGATTGCTGCCAACCCTGCCAACCACCTGCTTGACATACGACCCTCTGGAAGACACTTCCGGTGAATCAGTGTCACAACACCCTCCAACCCTCCACCCTCTTCCCAATGGCAATTTCCCTCCTCAAGCAGCTCTCCAAACACCCCCAACATGCTCTCACACACATGCAGCTACACACACACACACACACACTCTCAACATAGGCTAACAAATTCACTGCCACTGAGCCCTGATCATCTGCACGTGTTCATTCTAACAACCTAGTTGTCCTTGAGCATCAACTGTTACCAACTATGCCAATGCTGCAACACTGTAGCAAGTGTTTGACTTTGAATGTATGTTTTATTGTTGTGTATTTATGCTCATACGGTACCATCTTGTCTACACTACATGTTAGGTCCTACATTTTGTCCTACACATTGTCAATTCTGTATCTGTCCTGAAAATGTCAGCACAAATGAAGCAGGTGAAATTCCTTGTTCTTCCTTTGTACTTGGCGACTAAAATCGATTCTGATTCCGATTTGGAACTTCTTGTTGCATTTGGTAATTGCAAGTGTTGTATCTTTGAATTTATATAATACAGTGTCAACTGACTAAAACTGCATAGCTGGGCTTGGCAGACTGTTTCTAAACAACACAATATGGTTGCTTTAGATGACATAAATGGATTCTTAAATTCAGTGGTATTCCCCTTCAAAGTTGGCAAGACCAGTAGAGACTATGACCCTAGTTCAAAAGTCATCTGTGACTCGGAATACAATAGAATCCAAATAGAATTGTTGGAATCAAACTTTAATCCTATTGGACAGTCCAGAAGGAACTTAGAATCCCACGGTTCAGATAGAGGTTTTACACGGTTTTAGATTATGATAAAACTCTATATGACTAAGAATATCATAGGACATCCTATTGGATGTGCAGTGATCTAGGAGAACTGGAATATGTCCATTTTGGAGGATGATTTGTGCATCCATGTTAGTGTGTGGGCTCAGTTTGGGCCTCGGTTAGTCATAAAAGTAGAATAACACCACCACCTTGTGGCACATAAGGATCCTAGAGCACAGAGTGAGCAGCAGATGAGGATTTTTCACAATATTGGTCATAATTTCACAAGTCAGATTTTGATATGACCATATTATGAATCCTGACTCTGGGTTATGTTTCACACCATTCAGACAACATTTATTAACCTTGACGTTCGTTGAACATCTCTGCCTGCCTCACTCCCATCGTTGCAGTGGCTCGAGTTAGTTATTTGCGATACCAACATTTTTTTTTCGGATACCGATACTGATAGCGATATGTTTTTTCAAATGATAAAGATAGTGATTACTTTTGAAATGATTATGACATTATTACATTAACACAATTTTAAATATGAGATTCCATCCTCCCATGACGGAAGGAAGGAGGGTGCTCGCGATCCTCGCTTCACGTGGGTTTCGCCGACGTGATGTGCGCCGGCAGTGTCCTAGGTCTCACCCGTCTCACCCCTGTTGCTGTTCATTGGCAGAAACGCAATATGTGTTGCGAAAGTGCAGAGGGACAAGGGAGTGACACAACTGCATTTTGGATTAAAAATAACTTTCAAATCAATACTTTTCAAAAATGTACGCAAGTATCGATACCACAGTATTGACCTGCCCATACTGCTTACACTGTACTTTCTTAACTTTGGACTTTCTGAATTAGATTGTGTGTCTATGGATGAACACTAACGTTAGCCAGCCTCTAACTTTTGTCAACCCAAACAGTTTTGAAGGTCGCCTAAGACTGGATTGATCGAATATTTTGCCTTAGGCTGCTTTGAAGACTGAAACATTAGCCGAGCTACTACTTAAAGGCATAGACCACCCAAAAATCCAACTTTGAAAATAGTCTAATAGAAAAAAATGTATCCATATTCTACAGGATCTTTTCCATATGTTTCTCACTTCTGAATGAATGGAAAAGAGAGTCCTTTCTTATCCATTCATTTTGGTATTGGGACCAGTACAGGATCTACAATGTGGAATGTTTATTTATTTTTTCTATTAGACTATAAGTAAGAAGATAAATGTGGATTATTAGGTGGTCTATGCCTTTAACGTCAGTCAGACACAGGCCTAGATGCTGTATGGTAGTAACACATCTGCCTCTTTGGCATGCCGATAGGGTCTCTGGTTCTGGTGCAGCGTCGTGTGGGTCTGTGTTGGAGTGGAAATGATGGTCTGCTGTTGTTGGTGACCCCTGACCACAGAACGTGTCGTGTGGTACGTGATGTATCATCATCTACAGACTGCAGACATTACATTAAACAAGCAAGATACTGTAAGGATTGTAAGTTCACTGAAGCGCCTGCGCCGTACTGGGTTCCCTTTATGCCCTGGAGGAAAAGTTTATGCCCCCCCCCCTGATTGTCACTGTATAATTCACACTCTTTATTGGAAGTTTAGTGAAGGGGAAGGACTAGGATGATGAGGGTCGTGGAGGCCCTGCTCTGTGTCAGTCCTGTCAAACTCAGCGAGTCGGGTAAAAGGACACTAGATGGCGACAGCAGCACTGCCATTACAAGAACAGGGATAAGTCTGGAATAGAAACTCCACTTTTGTCAATGAAGCTGCTCAACAGTTTTCGTCCTACTTTTAAAAAATATTTTATTTTATTTTTTTGGCAAGAAAACACACCTCACACATAGGATGAAAACATGTACTGAAGCATCTTTGTCATGGTTAAAGTGTGTGTGAGAGTGTGTGTGAGAGTGTGTGTGTGTTCTTGTTGGTATGCCACTTGATTAAAGGCATTTTGATTTAGAGTTGCGTGCAAGTTGTGCACCTTCTGCCCACTGCTTTACTCTTCTTGAACTCAGGCAGCATCCAGGCAGTGCTGCACCTTGTTGTTAATCTGCTAAATAGAGATCGATATTGTTCTCCAATTAACACCACCATATATTTGACGTCATCCTATTTATATTTGTGCAGTGTTAATCTACATAACCACAATGTTATGTTTTTTTTTTGGGACACGACTGAATTATATCAGTTTCATGGGTCCGTATGGCTTCATTGCTGTAATTAATGTTCACTGTAATAAGACAAAAAATACATGTCAGCTGTAGTTTGGTGTTAGAAACTTACTTAGGTTAATGCCTTATTCATACATACAGAATAGTCCACAAGTCATTACAAAATGTACAAGAATAAGAGAGACTCAAAATACAAAGTAACAGCGAGGTTACACCACCATCAACAGCCTTTTACATGACACATTATGTCATGTAACAATTTCATATAACACATGATTTACTGCACTTCCTTATTCGGAAATACAATTATAAGTTGGATGTTTTACACTGCAAACAATGACCTTTGTCTGATAGTAGTAAGATTCATGATACAAACACCATATAATTAAAGATCAGCGTTAAATAATAACACTGGCTGTATCCAATTGTTTTCAATAAATGACCTACTTTTTCTGTGGGAAATAGTCTTGTGGTTATAGGAGTGAGTGAGGTGCAGAGCAGAAGGTCAACAACCAGAGAGTGCAGGTTAAAAATAGTTTATTAACATCAAATCAATGCCTTTTCGTTCACAACCTGACTGCAAGCCAACCACTATCCAAAGCAATAGTAGCACAAGCACTGTTAATTGTTCCAAAAAGGACAATGTTAAACCTGTAATATACTATATATTTGTAATAATAACAACGATAATAACAATACATATATCAGCTCTGCCCTACATCGATAAAGAGGGAGAGAAAAGTGGGGACACTTAAATGGTGTGGGGTGAGTTTGTAGTGAAGGAGTGCATGCATTTTGAAACATGTCCTCTTTGAACACGGCTCAAATCGTCATGTAGCCCACTTTTCTCTCACGGCAAGACAGCTAAAATTGAAGAATGTAAGACAGACAATGGCTTAGGAGGGGGAACTATTTTCAAACCTATTTAAATATACACGAATGCTAAAGATGCAGCTTCGTCACGTCACACCAGATCAGAAAATATGCCATTAGTCTTTGTGAAGTGCATGATGGAAAATCCAGACATAAACAAAACACCGCCTTTGTTACGTAAAGCTAAAGTATCGTCTTACAGACGTTTGACTGAAGGGTTGTGGCTTCGTGAGGTGGAAATCTCATTGTGTCTGATTGGACCGTCTGGCTGTCCATGTTATTGAGTGGTATGGTCAATTGCCCGGCTTGTGCCTGTCCCTCGTCAGAATCTGTTTTATAAAGGCATATCTTGGACATAATGGCCAGACTTAGTTTCAGGACCAGGTTGCGGAGGGCCACGCGATATTCTTTGCGAACCAGGCAGTAGATGACGGGGTTGAAGCAGCTGCTGGTGAAAGCCAGGCAGTTGGCCAGAGGGAAAACGTATGTTTGAACCAAGTAGAATGAGGGACTGAGGTCCGCAATGTCAAGTTGGATCAGGACACTCCAAAGGGTGAGGATGTTGTACGGGAACCAGCAGGCACAGAAGGAAAGTACCACCACTGCCACGGACTGCGAAACGTGGGACTTTCGCCGGGGGTTGACGCCTCTCAGTTTATGCTGACAGAGGAAGCGCAGGAGAAGCAAATAGGAGAGAATGATAATGGCGTAGGGCAGCAGGAATCCCAGCACCACTCTCAGGAGCTGGTTTATCCCGAGCCAGGCGGTGCCAGCTGGGAAACGCAGTAGGCATGCCGTGTCGTTGCCCAAGCCCACAAGGCTGAGGTCTGCAAATATGGCTCGGGGT
Organism: Acanthochaenus luetkenii; assembly: GCA_900312575.1. Taxonomy (NCBI): domain Eukaryota; kingdom Metazoa; phylum Chordata; class Actinopteri; order Beryciformes; family Stephanoberycidae; genus Acanthochaenus; species Acanthochaenus luetkenii. The sequence continues at coordinate 17,666 of OMOT01025339.1, read as the reverse complement.
GCCGCGGCTACAA
>OMOT01025336.1:21520-32118 GCA_900312575.1 Acanthochaenus luetkenii | reverse complement strand
ATGAATTTTGTGCATGGTTTAAGTAAGTGAGAATTTCTATAAAAAAAGAAAAAAAGTGTACAATACATCTGTAGCAGAATAAAAAAGTGAAGCCCATGTTGATTTTTGGACGTGGTGATGATAGATAAAAAAGTTATCTTCATTACGTTTGTAAATTCAACATTCCTCAATTATAAACCATAATGATAGTTACTAAACCAATAACCAGTCGTTACTAAATAACTGAAGTTGTTATCACAAATTGTACTTTACTGGTAAACAAATCAAATCGACACAGAGCTGTAAAGTGTCAGCACTGATCTGATTGATTACACGTAAGATCTCAATATGTAATCATGATACTGTCCACTTAGTGTAGATATAAATAACATCTGTCGCTGAATTTAGTCAAAATTCTACTAAAACAGTAGCATCAACACAAAAAGGGTATCGCAATCTAGACACACTTCAATACTGCAGTGAGATCTATGATATTGTGAAATATCTTTGTTAACTTTTACATATTTCTGGGTTCTATGTACATATGTTGAATAAACAGTCGGTTTCTATCTATCTATCGAGCACTAGATGGCAGCATTTCCTCAATGACGCTACTGTCAAACACATTTCATATTACAAAATAAAAATGTCAGCCTTACAGACCCATCTGATGGTTAATAGATATCTTAATCATCATTTGAAATTTACAAAATAAATGCTACTGTAATCAACACTAAATCAGGTTGAACACAAAAGGGGAAAGACCAGATATCAGATATCATGACACTTGGATCTATTGTTCGTTCATCGTTTGTGTGCAGCATATGCATTCAAAGATTTAACTATGACATGTTGAATGAAAGGACAGGGCCAGCCCTACATTTTGGGGGGCCCAGGGTGGCATTTGAAATAGGATGCACTCACCTCCTGCTGGCTATGGGAGACATGGTAATTAGCCTGAACTCAGGGATTTATGTTCTTATTCTTGGAATTTATTATTTGAAATTGTTGCATTTGTAACAACTTGGTCTTACCACTTCATATACATCACTTCGTTCATGTACTTTAGCAAACTTCTGCCGGACGAAGCATTTATCACACTCTGCGTTGACATGCAAAGAGGAATTTGGGCAACCAGCTGTGTCTTTAGAGATTATAAGCACTGACGATGAACTGCTTCTTTTCTTTTGGCCAGGGCGTAGATATTCCTGATGCATTCAAGAGTAACTAACTGTAATATATCTACTGGTTCAAGAATATGTTGCAACAAATACAAGTTGAGAGAGGATCAACCTTTCTGCATGTTTTCTCACCCATTTGACATACAGCAATTAGGTACCGTCAATTACTAAATGACCCCTCTGGGATCGGTGAAGTTAATCTGATCTTAAATCTGAAAAGTTTTGTTTAGAATGAGTCCGGAGGTGCAGATTCTTTACCGAAAACAAGACTCCATGCAACCAACCCCTGTAACCTACTGGGCGTTTTAGCCACTCACTCTTCTCAGGCTCTTATAGTCACCTCTTTTGTTCTGCTCCCTTGGCCGGCAACAGTTGGGCAGCTGATATCTGCCTCTCTATATTGTGTTGCTCGTAGGACGCAGCTGCCAGGATTACAACTTTTCTCTCATCCATCGCTGCTCTTTCATCACTCACTCCAAGGACATGCTTGTGGTTTCCCACTCAAGCAACGGCTGCACTCCAACAAACAAAAGAAAGACGTTAGGAGGAATAAAAAGGGCTGTTTGTTTGAGGTTTTTGAAGACTTTTTCTTGGGTGTTATGGAAACACTGTGAAATGCAATGAAATACAGCAACGAATTTGGGAAACTCCTTAAACCTAGCCTGGAAATAACCGGTGTAAGTCACGGGCCGAATCAAATTATAGTTGTGCTGTTATATTGATGTAGCTTATTGGTATCTGCAAAAGTCCCAATTGGTGTTCGCCCCAGTTTTGTTGAAGACTTGGCCAAAGTCTCTCTCGTACATTATGCTCATAACTGGACCATTTCCGAATATGATTTGTCTCCCTGGGTTTTTTGATGCACTTAAAAGCCATCGAAACACCACGTGTATCAATATTGTGTTTCATAGCACTCAGCAGGCAGTGTGTTGGTACTCTGAGGCTGTCTGTGAACACTAAGGACACCCTTCGGCTGGTGTTACCGCCACAATCTGGTGTTCAAAAACGGATTCTTTCAACAATTTAACAATCAAACCAGGCGATGAAGAAAGCCTCCATTCATTTTCAGCTATAACAGAGGGATAGGAAAAGAAGAGAGTCAAGGGTGTTGACAGGTAAACATTCTAATTGACCGTTAACCTGTTTTTGGTGTAATGTCTCAGAATAACAATGGTCAGTCTGCTGGATGTTTATTTGTTTGAGTGTGTCTGTGTGTGTGTAAGAGAGTGTACAGAGAGAGAGGGAGGGAGAGAGAGAGAGAGAGACTGAAAAAGAGAAAGGAACACAATGACAAACTAGTTTATGGCAACATCATAATTAAAAAGTCACTGACATATTGTTTTTTTTAATCGTATGTGATTTTAATGTAACGTGTGTTTGAGTACTGTGAAAAGCACTATACAAATACAATGTATTATTATTATTATTATTATTATTATCTACTTATATGCTATTTAGTGTCAGTGGTTTGATTACTGCACTCTGCCACGTGCTGCCATGATGTGATGGTTGACCCTGGCGTCTTCTTGTTCCTTTGTTTTTGGTGAGGACGCGCGGTTGCAAAGACCTTCGTGATTGGTGGATGTGGACCAATGGCAGAGAAGAGCTGCGATGACGTTGCGATTCAGTGGATTTTTTGCGCGAAAGTGCATCGGTTGGAGGACAAAGAAGACCCTGGTGACTGGTGGGCTGCACTGTGACCTCCCGAGCACTCGACGGTGAGAACAAACTTCCACTAGACAACATGTTTGACTTGCGGGACAACTGAAACAAGCGCGCAAGCGGTTATAATGAATTCCAAATACGACTTGACCGTTTTTTTTTTGCGGCGTTCAGTTGGAGGAGATTCATTATCGTTGAAGCCGCCAGGTAACGCTAGCCGTGAACTTCGGCTAACTATGGCCGCTATTCAAACTAGTTTTTCTGGCGGTGGTACTGCGACACCTGCTAACGTTAACGTTACAGCAACTTGTTTGGTGAGCACGTGCGACGTGGTAGTTAACGTTAACCGGGGATTCAATCTGAGTGGTGAATATTAGATTAACGTCACCTAGCTAGCGTCTTGGTTAGCGTATTAGCTACGTTTGCCAGAGAAGTAATGTTGACCAGTGTTCCAAGTTGTAACTTAACTACCTGCTGCTGTGCGGTGTTTGTTAAACTTAAAGCCGAGACGTTACCGTGTTGCGGTGTGATTTAGCCTTTAAACGTGATGCCGCTTGAGCCTACACATCTGGGCCAGGCGTGAGCAGCCATGTGCCACGGACATGCACGACACCATAGTCTAGTATTCTGTCAAAACATGAGCCCTCCTCAGTCACTCTCGGCTCCAGCGCCATGGCTGCACTTCTGCTGCAAAACAAGCGACGCATCCGTTCACAAATGAACATTTAACCCTAAGTGAAACGGAAGTGTTTTTTTTGGTCCATTATCCATATATAGATGTGCACATACATGTTTGATGTGTTGCTTGATACTAGAATAATCTATTTTGTCATGTTTTCTTCTAGTGATATTAACTAACAACTCTGCTGAAATGGCGACCTCTGGAGGTATGTATAAATGTTACAGGCATTTACACTATCAAAACAGTTCTGTGTGCGAATTGTCCGTTGGGGTGTAAAGAATAAAGACTCATTCAGTTAACGGGTTCACGGTTTGGTTTGATACAGTATTTTGAGCTAAATCTGAATGACAATTATGACGGAATGAAATAAAATAAAAATGCAAACCATAAATAGGGTGACAATGGGTTTCTATAAATTGAACTTACTAAACATTAAGACAATTTTTGAATACCAGTTAAAATACAATATGTGTCAGTCGTGTTGTACGTGGTGCAGCATGTTGCCTATCTTGCAAAACATTTAATAGCCTTTTGCTCTCGTGTTGAAACGGTGCAAAAGAGAAAAGATCATTCTGAAAGTAATATCTCGGATATTGGACTTCAGCTGAAGTATTTTGCAATGAAATGTGGCTGATATTGGTATTGATGTCAACATTTTGGTATTGTAACTACTGCATCCCACACCATTACTGAGCTGCCGTCACTGAGGGAATACTCATTCTAGTGTTTATTTAAAGGAATACATCAACATTGCCATGATTATCGCCTCCACTTGTCAACACTGACAGACGACCTCTCTTTTTCAGATATCCAAGTTAAGGAGATTGACAAGCGTGCTTCAGGTCAAGCCTTTGAGGTCATCCTGTGCCCCTTAGCCCAAGATGCCAAGCGGGAACTTCCATTTTCCCCCACTAAGAAGAAGGAAATGTCCCTGGAGGAGATTCAGAGGAAACTGGACGCTGCAGAAGACAGACGCAAGGTATCTCTAGAAATAACATAAATCGTTAGCGGATAAGAACAGATTATCCCTGTGCAAACCACTGTTATCAGCCCACACATCGGGTTTAGGGTTTATTTCCATTCAGGTTCCATTAAATAAATGTACTGCAAAAGTTCTGTTTCTTCACTTCAGAGTCACGAGGCTGAGGTGCTCAAACAGTTTGCTGAGAAACGAGAGCACAACAAGGAAGTAGTCCAGAAGGTCATTGAGGAAAACCGCAACTTCAGCAAGATGGCAGAAGAGAAGCTCAATCAGAAGATGGAGACCAACAAAGAGAACCGCACAGCACGAATGGCAGCACTTAATGAGAAATTCAAGGAGAAGGTAACCCCCTTTTGGCATACCAACCTTCATCTTCACTGTTGAAATAAATGTTAACGTCGTTATTGTTTTCATTCGTGTGTCGTGTTCACAGGACAAGAAGCTTGAAGAAGTACGGAAGAACAAGGACACAACAAAAGGAGAGAATTAATTTGTTATCCATTTGAAAACAATGTTCAAACGCATCCAAAGATATATATTTTTTTGTTCACTGATGCTTATACATCGTATTTGTCGTTAGTTTTGATTGTTAGATTTGGTGTGGATATAGATTCACTTCACTTGTATTGCAGCTGATGCAATAAGCTGTATTTTGTTGTGGGTGGACTGTTCCCTTAAGAAAGCATGTCACTGTAACAAATTGACTCTTGTTCTAATCTGAATAAACATACTGTTGTCAAGAGGTATCTCCATTTATAGATTTTGGACTGAAGTTCAGATATTCTATAGGATTTCCAGGTTATACTATTAGTCATCCTGATGTTTTGAGTGTTTAATCTGGATGCATTTATTGATTAAGACAAACAAAACAACAATCTGAGTTGAAGGGGATTGAGTTGTCATGTGGCCCTTCAGAAACTACAGTGATTATTGCCCACTATTACTTTTCTGAAGTGAATCTGGCATAAGCTGAAACGTCTTGTGTCCCACGTTTATTTAAATGACTTGACACCTAGTGGCAATTAGTATATCTGAATAAGAAGTGTGATCATTTTAGGCCTGAAATTAATCAACTCAGGATGTTGGTCTTCAATTGTTGGGGAAAGCAAAGTTTTGAACAAATCAGAGAAATGGAGCTCTAATCTAGGGACGCTTTAATTTTTCTACCTTTGATCCAAACATTCTGTCTCACCCTTGAACCCTGGCTCATTGAAACGCTTGACAGGTAGGTGCCCACTGACACTAGGCCTACAACCCATTTGGGACTGAAAGCTCTATTAACCAGTGGATTGCATTCTGTTTCAATCAAAATGAAATTGACCCTAACCTCCCTGATACATTTTTTTCTCCCTTCACAATATACATTTAGGTAGCTTTTAAATGTATTTTATACTTGACTTTAGATTCTCACTTTCCAGTAGCTTGATTGGTTGGAAGTTAATAGTTGAATCTGACTTGTAATGATATAGTCAAGGAAAGATGGACTTTACTGAGGACATTTGTCTTGGACATAGTGTAAAATCTGCAAATGGCATGCTAGGCCCGAGGGTTCTTTAGCTGTTTTACAACTAGCTGGACTAATCCGTTGAATGCGTTGTCGGTGGGTGTGAGTATGTGATATGAGTCTCTGGGTGTTTAAAATGTATTCTTGCTTGCTAATGACAGAGTTGCTATCAGGCCTGCAGCCATGTCAGAAATGTCATTCAGCAACATGCCATGTTCAGAGTAGTTGTGTGTGTCAAGCTGTTTTCTAAAGCTGCTCAACGGGTTTGGTTATGTCAGTTGTACAGCGTGTAGAGTTGTGGGTTTCATGTTTGTGGTTATTGTCATTCAAAATGTTGCATTTGTACAATTGGGATCTCAGGTTTGACCCTGAAGAGGAATAAGTGGATACGGAGACTGAATGGATGGATCTCCGGTTTTCAACTGATTTTATTGACTATCATATTTTGATAGCCATTTATATGCCATTGTATATTCTATTTATTAAAAAAGAGCAAATGTCATGTTTGATACATTGAAATAATTTGTTTTAGAATGAAATATGCTCATTCGATATAGAAAGGTATCAGGTATTGTTTAAGAAGTGGTATCACAATGTATTATTAAAAAAAAAAATCCTAGTTCCACTAGGCTTGTAAAATGTATTGTGGGCACAATGCCGGAGAATGTTTGCACATGACATGCATAGTAAGTCACACATAGCTGGCTGAGTCAGGGCGAACCTGTATTGCTCTGCAGCGCTGCACAGACCCTCTTTTGTCAGCTGTTGAGAGAAAACTGCTGGAATTATCAACCCGTTGGCCTACTGGTCCCACGGTACCGTGTTCCCCCTCCACTCTGGGTGGGCTGCAGCTCCAACACCCCCTTTTTCTAGCCTGTGCTGGATTTCCATAACAAATCTCCTGGCCATGATGAGACTAAGGTGTATTAGACATCACTTTTGTCTGTCCTATCCAGTTTTTTAGCCATTCGTGTTCTCTGAAGTATAGTGTTACAGTCACAGGCTGTTCAAATATACAGAGTCCATGGATACAGTCCATTAGGATCACTGTTTGTTTTGATAACCAAATGAGTCCCAGTGTATTAGCACTATTATTTGGAAGGCAACCAGAAACCCAATCATGGGGTAGCCTATACTTAACCTTATAATAAGATGTTGTTGTTGTTGTTGTTGGGAGGTCTCTATCTTAAAATGAGGCATTATTGTAAATAGCAACCTAGCAATGCACATGGATACATGTAGTTGAGATATCTGCCAAGTTGCCAGCGGGAAGGTCTATGGCCACACGGTCCACTGCACAACTAGAATCCTTATGAAAAAGACCTATAGTAATCCTATCACGTTTAAGACAGATGCTATTAAGATATTAAATATTAATATTAGCTATATATAATTGATTATATATAAAGTATTAAAGCAGGTCCCTACAGAAATATTCTCGAAGGGTTAGGGTAGGAACATTATACAGGAATATTATGGTGATGCCGTAGGAGATATAAAAAAAAAAACCACAATAATGTTGTGCAATTTCTTTCGGGATAAATAAAGTATCTATCTATCTATCTATCTATCTATCTATCTATCTATCTATCTGTCTGTCTGTCTGTCTGTCTGTCTGTCTGTCGAGAATGAGAATCACAGACAAACCTTATAGGAATATGATATGAAGATTATATCGTTAAGTAGACCAGCACTTCTGATGTAAAGCCACATATTAATGGGGTCCAGCCAAGAGCCTCACCTGATAGAACAGTGCCACACTCCTGTCAGGAAGTGACATGATTTGTGTGGAGAGTGGGCTGATCCGGCAGGGGACAGGCATTGGTCCAAACGATCTGCGAGGACGCAGCACAGTGATCGCTGATTGGCTGGCAGGGCTGCCTTTCAAAGCGCCCTCGTATCGTCGCCTCCCAGCAGCGGTGATGCCCGAGCCGCCGGGCGCTCCTCCCGTCTGAGATCCGTCCCGTCCGTCTACCCGCTCAAACGATGCTGTATATAAATATATATATGTATATATCATGTGCTTTTGAATCATTTGGCAAATGCTAAATTGAAGCCTTTGGATTGATTCCGCGTCTACAGGTAGGTCCGTTTCACTTTGTTTGTTGTTGTTATTTTGACTTTGCCGTTCGCCGGTAAAGTGGCAAAATCCGGACAATGTGCAGCGGTATCCTGTTAAACCTTCACCGAACGGCGAATTCGGCCTATAGCCTCGGGGCCTAGAGGGAGCGTACATGTACATGGCCACTGTCACGAATCTGAATTGGGACAGTTTATTTAGATGACATGTAATCTAAATAATTCTAAATAAATGGATGCGTAGATGGTTTCCACTGTCGTTAATGGTTAATATGGTTATTCTTCTCGGTTATGGTCGAGCCCCGCCCCTATAAATATTGTCAAGGATTTGCAACCCGTGTAGGAAGCTGAGGGTGGGGACATGGATGGGGATATGTTACGTAATCTCTCCCCATCCATCGCTCCACGCCTTTTCCCAGTGCAGAGTGGTTGATCTGGGAAGCTGCCTCCTCTGCCGCTCGCCTTCCCTTCCCGGCTGTGAGAAGAAAAGATGAACTCCTAAGGATCTGTGCCCAGTGGCAAATCAATTAAAGATTAAGATGAATACCGTTGTGTTGCATATAGTAATAGCATGTTCCCAGTATTATCTGTAGAGGGCGCTCAAGTTCAGTTATAGGCTCCCCATAACGACAGAAGCGGTGCATTTTGCTTGTGCTAAATTGTCACGAGTGCGAGTAAGCAGAGGTGGGAATAACACAGCCAGAAAAATACAGCCCGCGTGTCACGAACAGCCTTCTGGGTAACTGTCGGCCACCTTTCCCCCTTTACTTTGTGTGAGATTCAGCGGATAAAGACGTGTTTTAATGGCACGAACCTACGGCAGGATACAGATGGAGTTGTTTTTCTTTACAACTCCCAGTGACAGCCCAAGAATTCAGTGTAGGCTGGATATCAACAAGAAAAGGTCCAACTCGTTTCCGTCTCTGCCAATCCCAGTATCCCTGTCGAGCTCTGAAAGTATTTCACACTGCGGTTTCCTGGCTATCTAGAGGCGCAAGGTGTTATTTTCAGTGATGTGATAGTGTGCGGTAACTCTTTCAAACAGAGGTCAGGGTTCAACTTGAACTTAAATAAATGTGACTTTTGGGCATCTTTCAAGGCCCAGTCTGCATAACACTAGACCCTGCAGTGAGGGCAGGAGAGCCTGTTTCTGGGGGGGGGATGGGCACAAATAGTCAGATTTACTAAATGTAACGTACCGCCTAGATGTAATGGAAAAGAAACCAGCATGATCACTGTGTATGTGAGTCTAGGTGAGCCTCTGAGGGCTCAATATAGTAAATAAGGGAATGAAACGTTTGGGATTGCACTGACATGACATCACAGCATTTAGCAGACGCTTTTGTCCCGAGCGACTTACAATAAGTACATTTTGTCAACAGTTGTCATACCAACCGTATATCGCAGTCTTCATCAGCTAAGCCGTCAATAGGAATAAGTAGCATTCATTGTTTTTGTTGTTGAAGAAGAGTAGAAGGAGACCCTTACATGTTGTGAGTCAGGTCAATTCTAATACACAATACGTGCTTTTCATACATAACAGTATCAATGCCTTACAGGGTTTTCTCTGCCTTTTCTCTTCCACTTACTTTTGTTTTCAACCTGGTTTCTACCTTTTCCTCCAAAGTGATGCATAATTGTGTGGTGCAGATTCAAGGCCCAGGATCCCATTCAGAAGCAATAATCAAGGAAAAGGTGCTGCTGGAAATCAAATGGTTTATACAAGGGAAAACCGTTTTTCTAATTTTGCTCAGTTGGTCAGCGAAGAAACAATTACATGGGTGGAGTTAAATTGGCAGGAAACGAGATTAGGTTAGATTGCAAGGACCTGCAGCTAGCTACTGCCAGACGCCATGAACAAAACGTTGCATCCAATCATTTGAGAAGCCTGCTTTGCATTATCGATGTAATATAATTTTTTTTGATTGATCAACCATCCCCAAATCATCTAATAATCAAACATTTATTTGATATTCTACCAGAAGATGTTTGCTTAACATTTCTTTCGTAATTTGTTTTCTTCACATTTACCCTAATTCAAGGCATTGTAATAATAATAGGAGCATTCCGGCACACACATATATGCATGTGCACACAGACACTGACACACGCACGCACACACAGATGCACGCAGACCTAGAGATGACAGCAGCTCAAGGCCAGATAGATAATGGCTTACTGACTGTGTTCGTTCATTTTCTCCACCCTCCTCTCCTGCCTGCAGGTTGCCATGGCGACGGTGGTGTTGGAGCAGATCGGTCGCCTCTTCATCAACGCCCAGCAGCTGCGTCAGATCCCTCAGCTGTTGGAGTCCGCCTTCCCCACGCTGCCTTGCACCGTGAAGGCCTCCGATGTTCCCTGGGTGTTCCGCGAGCCTCACATCCTCACTGGCTACAGGCAGCCAGACCAGAGCTGGCGCTACTACTTCCTCACGCTCTTCCAAAGGCACAACGAGGCGCTTAATGTTTGGACCCATCTGCTGGCTGCCCTCATCATCTTGGTGAAGTGGCAGGAGCTCTTGGAGACGGT
>OMOT01025336.1:0-13229 GCA_900312575.1 Acanthochaenus luetkenii | reverse complement strand
GAGCTCTCTCAAAAGCCTCCAGATGGCTCAGTCTTTTGTTGAGGCCTATCTGTACCCTTCCTTTCCTCATCTCTGTTCCTTGATACACTCCATTCAATTACCCACCTGCAGTGCTGCTTTCAATTTTCAGACAGAAATGTTTGAACAAGCTTTTCATGCCTGTTGTGATAGAAAATGAGGTGACATTTGAGTCTTTCACTGTCACTAGTTTTAATTTCTCAACAGTATTCTGTATGGGTAATCAATGTTGAAGGGTTGTTCCGTGATGGTTTTTGAAAACACTTGAAACAGCTTCCTTTTCTGAATGAACGATACAATTCTTAGAGGAAGACAGAACTGTGCTCATAGATAGTCTGAATTGTCTCATTCTGAATTAGTTATTGGATTATGCGATCAGATTACAAAAATAAGGATCAATCAAGGATTGCATCCACACAATGGATTGCATGAATTATTAAATAGCATTGTGTTACAGCTACAGTGATGAAAAAGGGGTATGGAGGTACATGGTATATTGGCTCAGCCTTGCCGAGTAGATCTTAAGATCTAGAAGAGCAGAAGACCTGAGAGCCGCATGAAACTGGCTACCCACTCTGATCCTTTGTCTACAGTATAAACTGGTTGATCGTCCTCTGGGAGACTGAATTTGTGTGAGTTATGCACCAAATTCAGAGGAATGTCTGTTATAATAATTCCTAAGAACTACTTACAGTCACATTAAAAATGAGAAACAACACTGCAGTTCTTTTATGAATTTTTTTACCTCTGCCAACGGCGTTGGACAGGCGTTATGTTTTCTCCCCATCCCGTCTGTTTGTCTGTTAGCAGGATAACTCCAAATGTTATGAGCGGATTTGCATACAACCTTGTGGAACATTTTCTCATGGGGAAAGGAACACATTTTCGCACCAATTAGCCAAACAAGGAAGTGGCGGTGGGCGTGGCTTCTCATAAAAAAGGCATATAACTTACAAACTGATTCACGCAACTCCATGACACTTTATGAGCCTATCAGCAGACATAAGAAGAGGCAAACCCTCCATTATTGGCCTAATCAGACAAAAAGGGGGCGCTGGAGAGCTCATTTCCGGTTTAGACATAACCACCCTGACCATTTTTCCAGAACTTGGTCCAGTGGTAGAGGGGCAGCCCTAATGGCCACTGAAAAATAGAGTGCTGATTGGCCACGTGGTGTTGCCATAATTAGCTAAAATGCTTTAAAGTGGCTAGAATTTGAATATTTGCATTTGAATTTGCATATCTCGTGTCCCATTTCAGATACAGTCATGAAAATGTCTGCATATCCTGATGTGAAACAAGTTGGTAATGGGGCATGGAAGATATTAACTTTCTGTGAAAATCTGACACGTGGAACTGGCATATCTTGACAATTGCGTAGCGTTGGCGGAGGTATGCGCTCTACTGAGTGCCATCTAGATGCCTTTGGGTTTTGTCTTTTGTGTTTTTGTCTCTTTAGCGAAGAGTACTACGTTACTAAAACAGCAGTATAGATTAAAGTAATTGTATGTGGTTGGCTGCCATAATAATAAAAAATGATCATGATAACTATACCAAACTAAACTACAAATATTGAGAATAAAACTACTCTAGGTCAACTGCAACCAGAAGTGTTATAAAAGAATCACAAACTGATCATCTTAAATTGCCAGTAATAAATAATCAGCAACTGATTTATCCATTTTTGAGTGATCTGCCCCATATTCTCCATTTGTATATTAACAATGATGTGCCATTGTTGTGCTTTTTGAATCAGCAATTAAAATACTGCTACCTAGTCATTCTGGTGCATTTAAAGCATTAATCCAATGTTTCTTTTCCCAGGTATATCAATTGGAGATACATACATGTACTGTAGATTCATGAAGGGTAGGATTTGCTGATAGAGGAATAAACCTCTGCACAACTTTTACTCCTGATCTTATCATATCGGTTCATTATGTTACAGTGTTAAAAAAAACCAATACAAACCATAATTACAATTATTTCACCGCTTCAACATACCACCAGTTTTTATCATTATCATATGCTGTCATTCTTTTTATCAAGACCTCAGTCAATCTCAGAGTCAAAAATGTCTTCAATTCCACAGCCAGCGATGGGGAAATCTTGGTGCCACAGGTGGTGCTGTCCATCTGGGTTTCCTAATTCATGCTTCGTAAAAAATGACAAACAAGACCTGCCTTGATTAACAGGCACACAATAATCAAACCCCCCCCAAATCCCTATGCACATGTAACACATCCCTTTTCTTATCGCTTGAGGAGGTGAGCTGATAGTATTAACAAAGAGACAGTGGCGATCTAAGAAGAAGAGAAGCCCCCGCGCCTATCACGTTGAAACAATACATATAACGTGATGAGTGTATCTTGACAAAATCTAAATGGAAGTGTCTCAGGGAAAGCAAGGAATGGCTGGAGGCAATCGCTGTGGTTCGGAGCGCACAGCTCTGTGAATCGACACAGGCTGATAGATGGCGCTAGGGCTGACAGCATTGGCACGGTGACTAAATCACAGAGAGGAGGAGCAGAGCTGATAAAAACGGGGACTATCACACTATTTCCGATTAGGGGATCCTTTCGCCCGCTGTGTTGTGAGAGAGTGGTACTTTTGCAACTAGCTTTGAGGGAGTTTAGAGACGTTGGAAGGAACTGATGAGCTCCACCTTCATCCCAAATGCCTCAGCACCAGTGTTGTTGGAGTAGAGGAGTGTCCGTCCTCATATGTATTTGATGCACTTCCCATATATTGTGTGTGCATCCTAATGTTTGAGCCTATATACTGTAGTACCGAGGAGCATTGATTGGTTGTGGGTAACATTATTTTGTGTTAATATTCCTGTCTAACCTCAGGAGCCAGACTATGGCTAGATATGTTACGGGAAAAGAAAATGTAACCAACATATATGTTTATACATGATTTTAGACCTTAAACTTACTATTGTACATTTGTTAAGCATAATGAGCTCTGGCTACAAGTCATTGGCAGTCAATATGAAGATTGATCAAGGTGCAATTTAGTATTTATACCAGCATTTTCACTTTCAAGTCCAAATAAATCAGGCTGTAGATTTTACGAAAGATTAATGACATTCTCACGTCAAATAAATAGCCATTACCAAGATAACAGTGCTTTGCATTTGGATGGAAACTCAAGAGTCCTCTGAAAGAGTACACCCTTGAAAGAGGAACACAATGTATTTGAGGCTATGAGAAGAGCCGACTTTTGTGGTTTAACGAAACGCACACCCACATGCACTTGTGAGTCATCCTCCTCTGCCGAGTAGGAAATAAGTAGACCCACTATCATGAAACCCGACCTGGCACCAACATCTTCATGTTTATGCAATTATTCATAATAATCAGAGAACCATCTGGCATCTTCACATCTGTTTTTACGAAAAATATCATCGCTTTAGCTGAAATATTTCACTATTTTTGTAAACATATACATATACATACATACATACATACTGTATATTGAATAGTCAATTGTGCAGTCAAATACTATGCAATATTTGGGAAACCTGCTTTCAATATTGAATAGTCATTACCACATTAATTACAATTATTAGTGGTGAGAGTGGAATGGATGTTTTTTTGAGGACATTCAATACAACTCATATCTTCCTATGAAACTCTACACCAAACCTCAGATGCAACATCTAAAATCTCAGTTCAGTAGTGTTTAGTGTTTGTAGTGTAGTTGTAGTGTTTAATTCAGTTCTATAGTGGACTCTGCCCCACAGTACTTTGTTCAAATGTGAAATAAACGAATGGCTCTCTGACCGGCCCAGTGTCCTTTCACCACTATGCATCAAGTTATGAAGGCTCACGTCAACAGTGATGTTCCTTCAAGCCATTTCCCCCATACAATTACATTGGCTCAGTGTTTCCATTGCTGAAATTGACCCAGAAGCAAAGTACAGCTTGAACTTATTAACTACTGTAATAAAGGTGCTCTCCCTTAGGGCCTGGACGTCATCCATTTATTCTATACTGTACCACAATATTGTACAACAATATCCAATATAAAAATAAAACTACATCTTCATGCTGCGAAATGTAAGAGGCTGCATTTTGAGTTTGTCAGAGGAGGATATCAACACTTAAGTTGATGGGTAACAAACTAGACACGCTTACAGTAGGGAAGAGGTTTGTAATCAAAAGTAAACTTTCATGGCTTTAATTTGATTTGTTTAAAAGGTGTCTGTCCTGATACGTTTGCTCATCCAGAAGTATGGAGACAGGCTGCAGCAGCTGACAGTGTTTCCAGTGTATTTTAACAAGCAAATCAAATATATTCAGAATCAGTAGTCTACTCTAGACAGTCTGTACTTTTGGCTCTTTTATATCCTTTGATAAAATAATGCAAATTTCACGAGTGTATAGCAATAAGAGCCAATTTCACTGCTGCCTTTATATATTTTTGGAGATGAAATTTGGACTTTGTAAAATGTGTTTTATTGTAGTGTAGTTAAAGCTATGTCCATCCCAGGTATGGCCACTACCCAAAAGACTCGAACAAGGACATATATTAGCACAGATGGGAATGCAGTTGGGACATGCAAATCAGGTGACTATAAACATATTAAAGCTGTGTGAATGAGAAGAAGAACAGATGCTGTACTTGCTCTTAATCCAATACTCTGTGGCATGCCACACACTCCTTCCCCTAGGCGTGACGGTCCACTGGTGAATAATTGGTATTCTTCTGCAGCTGCAAGTTTCTGGGGTAAATATTTATAGAGGGGACTGGCATGAGGTGATAAGGAGTAGGGGTCTGTTCATGATAACGCGAGGGAATTTAAACAGAATATTTAATTAAGCACAAGTTTGTATCTCTGGGACAATAACATTTTGAAGCTTTTAAAGGCCTATAAAAGCTTTTTGGCGAGGGTCAAGAAGGATTTCTCCAAACTTGTATTCACCCCAGAGCAGTGTGCTATTCAGGGTCTGTTTTCATGGGGTCTGAAATAATCATAAGAAAGAAAGAAAAACCCCCATCATGGCCAATTTGTTGTCCCAGAATACAGTGTACTGTGGGCCGCAAACCGAATAGAAAAAGATATCTGAGTGAACACAAAATGCACAATAAAAAAAAGCTTGCAACCATACATTCTGATATGGACATTCATTTCACAGACCAGGCTGTAAATTAAATTCTACTAACAAAATAACCACCTCTCTATTCCTTCAGTACATCCACCTGCTGTTGATGACTTTAGCCCAATTGAATGGGCAAAGGGTGACACATGATTTAAAAAAGGGGATATTCGCACACTGGAATAAAGCTCCTTTCTTAATACTTTATCCAGTGCAATGCAACGTTTCGACCCTAAGGTCTTCATCAGGCAAACCAAAGGGTGGAACATATGAAAGTTAAACAAGCCATGTGCAAAAGGATGAGTGGGAAATTAGGCGTGTGGGCGCAAATGGATCGATAGCTATTCCCGAGCTGTTGCAGTGATTTCCAGTGATTTGAGAAATGTGGCGCTCTTTTTTATTAATCCATCCTCCATGAAATGTTCAACATGGGAATTAATGTATGTTTCCATGCCACTCTCCTTTTACATATGATATTCATTTTTCTGTCTGCACTTGGTGTGACAGAAAGCATAGGGCTGAGGGGTTGAGGTGCAACGGGAATCAATACATAATTCTGATAACAAGCCCCCAAGCACTCATATTCATGGTTGAATAAGCCTACAGTTAATAGTTTCACTTCTAATGTAATAGCTAAGTGCAAAATTGGAATCTCAGTGTGAATGTGTAAGGTATCCAAATGACTGATAGGTCATGATTTAGGGCCTCAGCTTGGACTTCTATTATTCTTGGGGTACAAATGACATGTCCCTCTAAAGGTGAAAATATTGGACTGAAATAAGTTAGTTAGTTGTATACAGTCAAATGTTAATCTGTTTGTAATGTCTGTGTTTGGATATATAATAGAAATACATCATGCAGATTGAACAATGTCTATTCTACCACATTTCTCATTCTTTAGCATTTTTTTCTAGGACAAAAGAGATTGATTTTAGGAAAGATCCCACATTCTGTCTGACTAGTATTACAGGACAGCCTATACAGTCAGTCACAGAGTATAAATACCTCGGGGTTGTCTCAGATAATAATCTGAAGTGGGACAAATATACTGAATTAATTAACAAAAAGAGCCAGCAAAGTTTTTTCTTACATAATTAGCCTTATTTGATGTCAATCTCACCATGCTTAAGATGTTCTACAGAGCTTTTGTTGAGCGTGTGTTGTAACTTTTGGCTTTATCTGTTGGTTTGGTAATGCAACAGAAGCACAGAAAAAACCCCGGAGGAAAACTGTAACCAGTTCCAGCACATTTCTGGGCTTTAAATTGACCAGCTTAGAAGACAGTTACAGAACCAGGTCTCTCAAGAAAGCAGAGAAAACCATCTCTGACCCCAAGCACCCTCTGTGCACAGCCTTCGACCTGTTACCTTCTGGGCGAAGGTTCCTTTTCAAAAAACAGGTCTAAACATTCATTCATACCACAGGTGATTAAATCCCTGAACTGTAAGGTCAACGCAAATATTGTATTCACTCAGTTTAACTCTGTCTAGCGGGTCTAGCCAGTGCACTACTCTTATTTATTTTATATGATATAACTACCAGCAGCTGCTATAGTGCACCGTGTTTTTGATTTTTGATTTGTATAATTAGATCTGTGATCTGTTGATATTATATGTTTGCTCTCTATGTGCTGTGCCTGTTTTTATTTAATGCCGCCAACAATGATTTACTTACCGAAAACTAATTTCCCCATGGGGACAATAAAGCACCTACTACTACTACAAATGGATGTGAATAACTCCAGATTGTGTGTGCTATTCAGAGGGAGGTAAACTACTGTATCTGCTTCTAAAGATAAGATAAGAAAAAATTAATCGGGTCATTGCAGCAGCAAAGAGTAATATGTAGTAATATAAGATACAAAAATAGAATAGACACAAAAAATAGAACAGAAGCAAGGATATAGCAAATTTAGGTTACGTAAACATACTGTACGCAACCGGCAACTCCAACCACGTTAAGTATGAATGAGAAGTATGAGAAAAAGTATGGACTGCAGCATTATCAGGGTGTGCAAAATAACAGCAGTAGGCTGTTGACAGTACAGGCTGACTGAGACACACACAAAAAAGAAAGAAAGTTAATTTAACGGGGAAAATGTTGACTTTGAGACAGTATGAGCTTTCAATATTTTCAAGGAGATGGTTGGCAGCGAGGAGCCTTTCTCTGACAGATGGCTGAGGGAATAAGGGAACAGAGGAGAGAGACGGATCAGACCTGACTAGGGATGGAAGGATTGGGGAGACAGAGATTTGGAGCTAAGGATGAAAAATGGGTGAATATGAGGGAGGGATTGCAAAGATGGATCATGTAACTTTAATGTCAGCTTGGAGTGTGTTGACAAGTAGGGAAGTCTTTGTAGTGGTTTCAATGTGTTCCCAAATTTCATTTAGAAACCCCCAGATGATGTGCACTACATTGTCATGCAGTGTGTTTAGATCCCTTGTTGAGCCCCGTGATGAGCAGAATGCGTTGCTTCACACCTCGAACCCAAGCCATTCTTATTTGCATGCAATTAAGAATCGTTTTAGTTGTAATAAGAACATGGCTGCTTGATATTGTGCTGGCTAACAGACCGCTCATTGCAAATAGTCTGGGTAGCGCAGACAACATGAAGCCTTTCGCTACCGTAATTAACCCTGACCATGCTTGAATTGTGTTCTTGTTAGCATAAATGTCATTGCCAGGGAGAAACCTGGAACTACAAATGAGTTGATAAAAGCTCCATGATCACTGCGGGATTGGGCACAGAAATAGTTATTAGCGTGCAGGCCAGGGTGAAAATGATAAGAGAGATGGGGGGAAGCTGTAAAAACACGCCACTTTGACAGTAATGACTGCCTAGACAGAACAATCCTCAAATTATCTTTTTTTGTTTTGTGTTGTAATTGAACTGTAGAGTGATACGTTGCTGACTGCAACCTTTAAAACCGTGCTAAAAGTGTGACTTTAAGACCTGTTTCATCGTGCAATGCAATTCAATGAGGAGAGAAATAAACACAATCTTGAAGGTTGAAGGTTTGAGTCCAGCTCCTCCCGGAAAAAAACAAAAACTGCCGTAGTGTCCTTGAGCAAGACACATAACCCCAAATTGCTCCCGTTGAGCAGGTTGGCACCTTGCATGGTTCCCTCTGCCAACTGTAGGATGATATAAGATAAGTCGCTTTGGATAAAAGCGTCTGCTAAATGCCGTAATGTAATTATCAAGTTTCAATCAACGGTGCAACTACGGAAGATATCTCGTCAATATTTGGAGTTGCATCATGACAAGGTAACTACACAACCCAAACATCTACCAAACGTTCATGATGCTTTAACACCATCTGTTGTGTTCAAGTCCAACCCGCAATTTCCGAGCCACACCACCTGAGTTTGTAGCCCACTCTGCACTACTCCACTATCCTCTTATCCCCTCACTCCTCAGGGAGACAGTTTTTAGACTCAACGTTTGTGCACTCTATACAGAAAGTATCCAATCTTTCTGATGCGTTGGGTATTCAATCTTCTTGTTTTTTTTGTTGCACTCTCTGACAATCTCTGCAGTCTGCCCAAGCGTTATCTTCCAGATAGGAATAACTATCTGCATCATCTTCCTCCCTCTGTAAATTGTTTTCCCCACACCTCTCCCGACTCGCAATAGACCATTAACATGATTTAGTGACTGCCGCTTCACTGATTTCATTTGTATGTCTTCAGTGCCTCTGTAGTGCATCGAAAGAGACTAACAAATTGAATAGGGAATGTTTTTTCTTTACTTATTTTACATTTGTTAAAAGAAAAACAAAAAACATTGCGAAATCATATGTATTTGCTGTCAGTCCAATACCTTTGAAAGCTGCATAGTACCAAGAACGGAGAAATACCCACTTTGCTATTAATATGTCATCACAAGGGTATTGCTATATCAGTATGTAAATGCTCGGTAAAGTCTTGGCAAATATACAGGAGGACCACAAGATACAAACTTTGATCCACTGCATTGAACACTTTCATAAGGCTTGTACATCAATGAGCTATTGAGTGCAGCGGCCAGCTGTTGGATGTGGGTTATTTATTATACCATGTTTTTTCAATCATGTCACGAACAACCGTTTCACTTCCTGGGAAGCATAGGTCATGTTTGAGCTCATTTGTGCGCGAGCAGGGCAGGCTAATTGTATTTTTTATTTCCCCAGCACTGTTTGTCTCCATGTCCAGTAATTACTCGTAATGACAGTGTATCAAAGGAGAGTGTTTGGATGTTGCTGCCTGTGTGGAAGCGTTCTCAAACAGACAGCTCCACTGTAACCCCTGCACCCGGAGTTCACACCAATTCAAGTGCAACTGTATGAAAAGTTGAATTAGGTAATGACTTATATCCAGTGCAGATGAGAGTTCTTTGAAGAGGCACTGGCTTTGATGTGTACATTTGATGTGTCATTTACAAAGTTTGAACAACATGTTTTTGAACAACAGTTTATTGTGTGAGATTTAAGAAGGTGGTTGTATAGAAAACCCTGCTGGTTTAGAGATGTATACGATACCGTCCAAGCCAAAGATGCTGGTCACCCTGGTTGTAGTTTTCCGGGGACACCTCAACACACGGGAGCTAGCAAATTGTCAGCTGTTGCCACAGCAACGTCACAATGTTGTATTGTACTGTAAATTCAGATGCTCCATAGAGGTAAAAATGCAGTGCGTCCTTCAGAACTGTGTTTTTCTATCCACATAGTACATTTACTTCATGCTGTATCAGTGGATGGGAGTGGAGGGGAGAGCCGCCTTTAAATAGTCCAGAGTGGCACAGTGCCCGTTCCTCCCAGATAAAGGGATAACTAAACCTAAAGAATGTTGCTTTCAAACTCACTTTGCTCTTCTCTGTATTGATATTCTTCCTTTCTAAGCGTTCATTGTGACAAATGGATCAGGCTGTGCTGCAGAATCAGAAAAAAAGCTCTTCTGTAATTTACTCCTGACAACAACAAATTGTATTAGTGTTGCATTGCAATCCTAAGATGAATTAAATAGGACTAAACGTAGCAGTGTGTCCCTCTTGCACTGAAAGTGTTTCTACATCCACACTGGGTCTTTGCTTCAGTTGCTGCTGGTTCTTTTAGCTGATCTCTATTTCACTATTTTGTTACACAAGATAATTTACATGAGTAGAAAACATGTGGGTTATAAGTGGTTTTGGTCCAAGGCAGGAGGACAATGGAAATGTGCTGTCGTTATGAAACGTATGGGACATATTGTGACCGACTTCTTGAGTCTGTCTCGGGCAAAATAATGCAGCCGGAGCAAACTCTGCAACAATGACCCTGACCTATGTGAAGAAATTGTTAAAATGAGGACGTTTCTGTCTACAACCCCAAGCTCAAGGCTCCTCTAGTTCCTTTATGTTACCTGTTCACGCTCTGACGATTAAATCTGAGTGCAGTTTTCTCGAACTGATGTGGCCATTTCAACGATATTGAAATGCTTTTGACACCTTATCGGAGCTCTACCGTGCATCTCCAAGTTACCGTTCTTCTTGAAATGCCAGCCGGTATGTCGATTCAAACGCTATTAAATGTTGACGAATGCTTCGGATTACAGACGGCAAAGGTTTGGTTTCTTTAAAAAAAACATCCAGCAGGAGTGGAGGCAGCTGGCAGGTCAGAGACAAATCGCTGAAGCGCTATTACAGACAGTGAGGGAAAGCAATTTGAGCTTGGTTGGTGTGAAAAGAAGGAGTGAGGGACTTCAGGAGTAGTTCATGTTGAGCGAGGAAGGGGATGGGGAAGGAGGTGCTGAGGAGGGAAGGGAATTAGGAAGGAAGTGAAGGTGTGGAAGTTGTGAGGTAGATTGTGAGGCAGTTTCACGGATCCGATAGAGCAGATAGCGAAGGAAGTGGAATGGAAGGCCGAATATGATACATGGAACAGGGACATGATTTAAGATTAGCATCTAAATGGCGTCTGTCTATCAGGGTTCAACAAGTCTCCTGTCCACGCAGTGTGTACACAGATGGTACGTCGTCTAGTCGGCTGCTAGGGACCGAATGTGCAAAACACTCCACTTTCTACAGCACATCTCGTGTCAACCTCGACTCACAGCACTTACCCACACCACCGTGACTCAATATCTAAAATAATGCAACACAATCTAGGGACAACAAACCACCATGGACAGGTGTTATCTTTCATACTACCATTTCTGACGTTCCTCTCAGGTAGTTCTGAGTTCTCGTCCTTTTTGGCCATAATGACGGTGCATCCATGGAAAAAAATGCGAAAACAATCGTCGTATGTGGCATTCAACAGATTAAAAGCCAAAACAAATGTGACCTTTGCAGAGTACTATTAAGTTTAGAGTCAGACCAGCTGACGTTATGTCTGGCCCTTCCACACACTTTGATTTTTGGTTATTGCCGTGTCACTGAGGGCTCATATCAGTTTACTGCTCCTTATGAATCCTACTTTGTGCCACTGTATTTTAGGGCCATCTATTACTTCAGAATGCATTTTCCACAGCTCAGACTCCGATTCTTATGTGCTAATATGCTTGGTCAGGTTATTAGGTTTCTTTAGAACAATGTTTTCTATCAGCAAACAGCCTGGGCTGTTGGCTCATTACACCATTTTTTGTCATTGTCTGAAACTACTTGCAAAAACGGTGAAACTTCTACTGTGTGCTGTGGAAGTTTAGTCAGACATGTGGCTAGACTTGTCCTTGAACAGTCAAGAAGAGAGGAAAGGTGGAGCCTGGTTTCCATTCTGCCCAGGGATAATTCATATTCCTCTAATCTTGCTCTCAGTTCTGTTCAGAAGCACATCCCTTCAGAAAACTCTCATTGTGACAAATTGATCAGGCTGCAGTGCAGAATCAGAGCCTCCGTTTTTGCTGTAATTTACTCTTGGAGAGGAACTTTAAACAATAGGACATTAACATAGTCTCTCTTGCATCACTCAGCAGCTATAAACTGACTGCTTTTGCGAAGCATTTATCTTGTCAGTGTTGGCTTAACCACAGTGGTGCTTGGGAGGAGATAGAGAGGTGTGAAATGCTTCATTCATGAGTAAAGGGGTGGATGTGTTCTCCCTCTTCAAAGGTCTAATTACCTCAAGATAAATGCTGCCCATTCCACAGATAGCTGCAGCCAGGGTGAGCTCATAAAATAACATTTCGTGCAAACCCTCTGTCTCTTGCAATCATCTGTATGACTGAAAAACTGCCAATGCAAGTCAACCTTTATCATTTTAAAAGGCCACTTTTTGCTCGGCTGACGTATACCCAGTGGGAAAATGGTTATGAAATATGGCAGCGCAGTCATATAGGAAAACTTATGATGTGTTTTTACTCAGGGTGCCATGCCTTGCATAAATGTTGGCTATATGTGTGCTTAAGCAGCAAAGGCTTAAAAATCATCGAAGAAAAGATAACGCAACGTGTTTAGCTCTTCGTCATTTGTAGAAAGCCCTTGCAAGACAACAGGATATTAAAGGGATCATTTAACCCTCAAGATGGTTTTTTGCTACGACAAATCCTTCATGATATCTTTGAGAACCAATTCACCTCCAACCCCCCCGAAACAGTTCATTCAGGTTTACAGTGAACATTGGTTCTACCCTCACTCAACTTTCCATGCAGAGCTATGAAAGAGTATTCTTTGAGTGAGAATGAAGAAGAGATCAGACCTTAGAGCAGATGGTATTGTTTACTGTCAATCACAGTAATTTGGTTTAATAGAGAAATAGTCACAAACTCGATACAATACGTGCACGGCTGTTCAGTTGATACTCAGACAATGCATCGAAAGAACAGGAAGTAAAGTGGGCATAGACATGTGTTATAAGCCAGGAAGACGATCTCATGATTGGCTGGAGCTCACATGACTAATTCCTGTGAGCTCTCTCATTGGACTACAGAGTTTAGTCCCGCTTCCCTCGTCACCTGATGGACACTGCTGTAGTCCAATCATGATGTTTCACCTTTGGCATGGTTTTATAGCTCTGAGAGAGAATGTTTATCTGATCTGTTTTGTACAATTTGAAAAGGGAGACATTCTGTCTGGCCTCTCTCTCAAAGACAAGGACTGTTTATCTGAAATAACAGAGATAACAACAATGAGACTAATTCGAAGTTGAA
>OMOT01025332.1:0-10753 GCA_900312575.1 Acanthochaenus luetkenii | reverse complement strand
GGCTGTGAAGGATATCTATGTTTCACATTCCTGATTCTTTTCTTAGTAGAGTATCCCCCACTGACCAAAAGACAGTTAGAGGGACAGAATGTACCCTGCTATCTCAAGATAAACATTTTCAGTCGTCTCTACAAAGACTACGTAATTTAAAGCCATGGCTCAGTGCGTACGAAGATGAACCATCATGATTGGACTACAACAGCGTCCATCAAGTGACAAGGGAGGCGGGACTAACTCCGAACTCCAATGAGAAGCTCACAAAGTGTAAACCACGTGATGCTTCCATCGATAGTCAACCAATAGCAATCATCTACTATGTGATATACTCTTATTGTGAAGGGCTACTCGCTTCCTGTTTTCTTGTTCGAAGACGAGGAACGGACCATGCATGCTCGGATTCACTTCGATTTCTCATTAAACCATTACTGTGGTTGGCAGTAATAATCTAACAGCTCTAAGGTCTGGTATCAATCCTTCTCTCACATTTACATCAAACGAACGCCGCATGTCAAACATATTGACATAACAGTAGATATACACTGGAGTCCGATGAGCTGATGAGATTCAGGTGTGCCGGTTGCCGCAGGAACAGGACAGCCACACACACACACAGACAGACAGAGAGAAACAGACAGGGGGTTGCTGAAGCACAGGGCAAAGGAAAACACCACTAACATTCGGGAACAGGCTGGACAGGCTGTAGGTGTTACCTCATACCTTTACACAGTAGTTCAGATATGGTAATACATGAGCAATACAGAGTGTACAGTGTTTTATTGTCCAAAATACTTTTTGTTTTACCCAGAACAGCAATGCTCCTTGATAACTTTGTTTGCTCTATCTTATATAAGGTTTCCAGCTGATTTTCTGGTCTAAAATGACACCCAGAAATGTATTTTCATATGCTCTTTCTATATTAATGTTATCAATCATAACCTGAGCTTGAGTGTTTATTTTACGATTTTGTGATGAAAAGAGAGCTGAGCCAGAAGGCAAAGCTCTCGATCTACAGGTCAATCTTCATTCCTACTCTCACCTATGGCCATGATGGGTGGGTAATGACCGAATGAATGAGATCGTGGATACAAGCGGCCAAAATGAGTTTCCTCAGGAGGGTGGCTTGCATCTCCCTTAGGTATAAGGTGAGAAGTTCAGTCATCCGTGAGAGAATCGGAGTTGAGCCGCTGCTTTGTGTCGAAAAGAGCCAGTTGAGGTGGTTCGGGCATCTTGTAAGGATGCCACCTGGTTGCCTTCCTAGGGAGGTTTTCCAGGCACGTCCAGTTGGGAGGAGATCACGGGGCAGACCGAGGACTAGGTAGAGGGATTATATCTCCACGCTGGCCTGGGAACGCATTGGGATCCCCAAGACCAATTTATTTTTATTAACCACATCATTCATATTATTCATATTGTTATCGTTATCAATAAACTATTTAGGGTGACTTGCATTATTTGACCACTTCTAATAATGCAATTTAATATATTCCATATGCCTTTGATATTGGTTTTGTTCTTTTGCTATAATAATCCTTCTTTCATGTCCTCATAATATTAGTTTACTTATTTTTGTATTTTTGTATATTTATGTCCACCTCTATAGATCTATATTTTATAAATTATCTGTATATGGTATTCTTGTTTTTTTTGCTGGCATTTTGTAATTACACTTTTTTTCCATGCAGATTTAAATTGTAATACATTCTGTCTGACTACGCAGACTGACATTTTTTCTGCTTTCTTATTAACCATGCCTTTCTTGCAATGTCTGCATTCTTCTTTGTAAGGTGTTCGTTAACATAAACATCCGAACCCCTCAGCTTCCTCTCTTGTTTGAGCAGTTCAATTTTGTGTTTTTCGTTTGTAAAATGAATTATTATCGCAGGTTTGTCGTTCTTGTTTGTCCTTGGTAGTGGATGGCATGCCTCAACGTTGTCATTGTCTATGGAAATGCCTTTGCTGTTGAAGAATGCAGTCACCTGTTGCTCCATTGAGACCAGATCAGGTTCGGTGGTTTCACTCCAGTCCGTCGTTGCCATGGCCTGGGCATATGACCGTGGTTTGGTGTCCAATCCGCTGACAATAACGTCAGTCATGCGTGTGTACTGTTCCAGGTCCATTACTCGACACTCCAAGTGGCCAATCCTTTTATCCTTCTCCTGATTTTTACTCTTCAGTTCCTTGATTTCACCCACCAAATCCATTATCGTTTTCTGTTGCTTCGAGATAGTTGCAATTTCTTCTGACATAAAGTTGAGCGATCTTTTTATCCCCTCAACTTCCTTCTTTGTCATTTTGTCTCCTTGTGCGGTCAATACTAACAAACTGGTTAGCTAGGCCAGCTAGCTCACATAATAACAAATACTTCTGTGGTAAGAAATAGGCTACCGTTCCTGGTGCACAAAACAGAGTTTTGTGCTGCCTTAGAAGACCACTGACGATGACCAATCAGAGGACCAAAAGACAAAAACAACCACGGAAACACAGAAAAATAGCTGCCGCTTTTAGTAGTTACCCAACACACACTTAACGTCAACACAAACCCGACACACACACACGTAAACACAAGTATCGAGCAGAGCTGGTAAGAGCACCCTACCCCAGATGGACCAGCTTGTGCAGCAAAGTGGTACAGAATTTGAGCCAAGGCAAACAGTACTACGGCTATGCCGACAACACAGAAGGCAAGTGGAAGCTTACCCTCAATGTTGTCAGCCACCGAGTGACCAGGTGTCAGGTACCCAAAGCAACCAAGACTTTGCCAGTAGAGAGGCAACAGGTAGCAACAACCACACTCCAGCACGAGCAGCGTTCCATAAATAAATAGGAGTAGGTGTGCAAAGCTGCATTAAAAAGTAGTGACAGTCTATTTGGCCTTGTTTAAAATGGATATTGCAGTGGCAATGAAATCGTTTTGGGGAGTTTTCTTCTTGGCCAGAGGTGCTCTGAAGTGGCATGCTGACGGAAGTAGCTGAAAGGAGTGGTGAAGGGGGTGTTAAAGATCCTTAGTCCCTTTCTTTTTACTGCGTGACTGTAAAGGTCTGAGAGTTGGATCTGAGTGATGTCGATCATTTTGGTTGCTTGCTTGATGATTCTTGTGAGTTTTTCTGTGAGGAAGTTGTACCAGGATGCAATATTGAATGTGAGGACTGATTTGATGAGTGACTGGTATACTGCTGTTAAAATGTCCTGTCTGACATTAAAACCCTTCAGCCTCCTCAGAAGAAACTAATTGTACTGCCTTATTGTAGATTGTAGCATTAGCATGCTGTGTGACATGTGGTGGTCGATCTCAGTGCCCAGGTACTTAAAGATCTCAACCTGTTCCACCACCTGCCCCTCCATCCTGAGTGGTCCAGAGAGAGGGTGTGGGATGTTAAGTACCCGGTGCCCCCCACAACACAGCACTTTGGTCTTACTGATGTTCAGTTCCAGGGAGCTCTCCTGGAACCAGAGGACCATGGTGTCCACATACTGCCTATATGTATGTGGAAAGGGAGCACTCGTCTGTCAGGGGGGCCACCAGGGCCATGTCATCAGCATATTTAAAAAGTGACAGTCCATTGCTATTGCAGGTGATTTCATTTGTGTATATGGAGAAGAGGATGGGTGACAAGACAGAGCCCTGTGGGGCTGCACATGTTCTATTGCAGTTATTCTGTATACCCTCATAACACTGTAACTCGTATTTTTTATACTTTTACATTTGTACTTAATATCATCTTAACATGTTGGAATTATTGGTTTGTTGGGTTAATACAACCCATTTGCTCTATTCTTATTTATATTTCATTTTCCTTTGTTGTATCCTATTACTATTTGCTGCAGTTTCTCCACGGGGATCATCAATAAAGCTTCATCTTATGTTAAGATGTTCCCAGTGTTCCCCTGTCTGCCCACTATCTACAGCTCCTAGCCCCATGCTGAGGCTCCTAGCTCTTATCCTGGTGCTGCCTTGCTCAATTGTCTCTTCAGTGGGCCCATGGGTGCTGCTGCTCCTGTGCTGGGTGCTGAAAGGCCCAGCTGTCTCCTCTTTTTTGCCCTTGGCTGTCGCTCATTAATTTCCACCAAAGGCCCCTAAGCGACAGCTCCGCTTCATAGTGACCATACTTGGAAACAAGGCGCTCAACAGACAGATAGACATCCACACACACACACACACACATACACTCAGAAACGTACATGCATATCCACACAGACACTAACACACATATACACACACACACACAAATTGTGTGTGCCTGGTTACCTATCATATCTATAAATTATTATCTACAAAAAGGTTATATAACAACCCATTTCAGGCTGTTTTATGAAAGTTACACAGACATATAGTACATGTAACTAGGCTGGCTATACCTATACAGCAGCACGGCATAACATTTTTCTTATATGCCTACTGGTCTCAGCACAGAGCTGGTTGAAGTCAGTCATTTTACATTAAATACCAGGTTTTCCATTACGGGTCCCTCCTTCATTCACGGTCATTGAAATTACTGTATTATTGACATCTGTACATGTTTGATCATTTAGGGTATATGCATCTATAGGTAGTCTTTGCTACTGTAAATTCACAATATATACTGTCCTTATACAACTGTATGTGTGACTGGACATATGTCACTGGATGAATACCAGTGGCATTATGTGCTGGCAGTTACAACCTTCCACAAAGTCTTGAGGTCTGGTGTTAAAAAGTGAGATTATTGAATCTTAACATTTCATTGTTTCAGACAACAGTGTGTGTGTATTTGTATGTGTGTGTGTGTGTGTGTGTGTTAACCACAGACCTTCCACCCACCCAGCCTTGCCTCTCCAAGCGATGTAAATGAGATATGTTAATGAATGTTTTCTTTCATCACGTGGAAGTGCAAAGCAACTATGCCATCTATGCCCACCTTCCCTCTCCATTTACTGCCCCAGTGTGCCAAGTATTCAGACTAAATGAAAATATACACGGGCAGAACTATGCCTGGCATCCCCTCTTAACAAGCTGCAGAAACTCTGCAAAGCACGGCTGCAATGCTGCAGGGAATCTTGAGAATCTTCAGCCTTAAACCAACGAGCTCTCCCAGCTTTCAGTGTTATCGAACTGGTCATAGGGTTAAAGATAGAGAGAGGGCTATGTTTACATTCAAATGTCAAGTAAAAAAATTTGTAAACATCTGAAGTGTGGCCAAAAAAAACACTAATTAGGTGCATTTCCATCAGCTGGGTTGAAGCGACCAAATCAGCTTCATGACCATCAAAAAACCCACATCCACCAGAAAAAATTTCAAGAATATTTCAAGAATTGGACAGGTTGTCATCTAATGTTGACCATACTTCATGCCTTCTGAGGATGAAAACAACAACAAGTACTTGGTAATATTGTGATGTACCAACTAATGGCCATACAGCCAGGATGGAGGCTATAAAATGTCCACTGACACTTTTCAACAGTTTTACAATAAGATTGAACCATTCTTCAGGCCATTCATACCAAGCCTACATCATTATTTATTCCACAAATGTGTTTCCATGGCTATTTCTTTACCGACAAAAATGAATCCGCTTCAAGTGAGTGATGCAACTTTTTTAGCAATAGTGAGAACATTTTCACACGCTTTCTCACTCGATACATTATAATTAGAAAAAAATTGATGGATGAAAACCTTGCTAGAGATAGCAGCAGAGACAGATAGGACAACTGACTAATCTCCCCTTCATAATTTGCTCGGCACAAAGATTATACCTCCGCGACCCGACTTCGGATAAGCGGTTGAAGATGGATGGATGGACAAAGATTATAAAGCTTGCCAATGGTATGTAATGTATGGTCAGTTGAATGGAGTATGGGGAAGATGTGATGGAGAATATTGATACCGAATGGGAAAGGAAGAGAGCACAAACTTTGTGAGATTCAGAAATGTCTGGAATAAGAGACAATATACCTCCAAACCAGTAGGTAGGAGGTGAGGGAAACACGTCTCTGTTATCTGGACTGTGAAGATAAGATGAACCCAATGGGAAATTGGGTCATTGCAGCAGCAAATAATACGATACAGCAAAGAAAAAGAGGATATAAATAACAATAGAGCAAATGTTCTGCATTAATAATGCAACACGCAATTCCAATGTGTCAGGAATGTATTCAAATGTTTTCATACAAGAAATAGTATGAAAACATGTGTTACAGCATTATGAGGCTGTCCAAAAACATGCAGGTCATTCTGTTTACCTCCTCATGGTGACCCTGCTAAACTTCGTTGAAGTGAACTAAAAACAGCAACTTGAACTCCTTCAAAGTAAGAGTACCATCGCCTACTGTAAATGTTGAATCAACCAAAATGATGTTCGCCCTTAGGACTCACACGAAAGAAGAAGTAGATGAGGCTGTGCAAAATAAGCAGTAGATCACAAGAAAACAAAAAATGAAAGTATGAACAATATCTTTGTTTTTTTAAGGAATATGAAATGAGTGGGAAATTCTAAGAAACATTTAAAGACCTAGAGAATATGGGAATATGGAGAAAACAAATACGTGAATTTACAGCTTACATACATAACTGTGCCAAATGGCATCATAATGTATTCACATTAGCAGGTCTATAGAAGGAAATACATATATGTACATAAAGTACAAAAAACTATTAACCTTATCAAATATTAAATGTACAGATGTAGATATCATGTACAGAACATGCAGATTTGTATATGCATTACTAGCTGTTCACATTAGCAAAACTCCAGATGGAGGAACCAAATGAACGGAACATGCATTACCAAGGCCCTGCATATGTAACCCATTAAAACGCAAGGTGACAAATTCCAGAACATCCTCTATCCTCAGTTCAGCAGCCGGTTTACAATTGGCGTGGTCTCTCTCTCTCTCTCTCTCTCTATTTCTCTCTCTCTCTCTCTCAGCTGTAAGCAAGGAATTCTGCCTTTTAGCAAATAAGCCGTGTTTTAATCAGACAGAATCACACATGAGGAATTCACATATTTTCAAAATTTTAATCCAAGAAAGGTTATGCATGAGAAAGCTTTTTATTGTTCATCTTATATTCGATTTTATACTTGTTTGCTGTATCCTCTTAATTTTGCTGCTGTGACGACCCAATTTCCCAATGGGAATCAATAAAGTTTCATCTTATACTTTTTTCTCACTTCCGGCCATACAAGGAGAAAGCATCAGTAAGAAAATAACAGGCTAAATGTTTTATTGAGATCATAAAAAAGTGAATAAGTTAAGATAGTTATTGAATCTAATTCAGGAACCTTCTTTGCATTGTGAATCACTTGTCTCCTAAATGAGGGCAGCTGGATCTCACCTGCTCCTTCTATAATTACCCACAGCATTGTTTGTTTATGTAACCCATGGCAAAATGGTTCCGTCTCCACCTCATAAGCAATAGCTTATAATAATCTCCTCAACCACACAGATGTAATCCCTTTAACTAAACATAGAAACGATCGCTCTAACTGGGAGTACTTATGCTCGTGCTGTAAACTGCTGGCAAACATTACATTATACATTATAGTTATTAGTGTATTGTTACATTAAAGTGGTGATTTGCGCTGCACTTCCCAGAGATCATTTGTCAATCAAACAGTGTGTCCAGTACTGTGACATCTTTTTCCTTGGATGTTCTGTTGAAGTTTGAATTTCTGTAGTTTTCTTTGTCTGTTCAGCCATGGTGGCTATCGCTGCTCATGCTAACTACCCAGTTATTCTTGTGTTCATTACAAACAAACCAGAAATGTCAAATCACTTCCTGTGCTCCAGAGGATTTTTCCCAGGAAAGAGCTACCAGGCACAGAGCCATACAGACGTGTGTATATATATGAAAATGTTGCAGATTTTTACTGAACGCAATCATCATTCATGCATCAGGACGATGAGCTGAACCCCCTCCAGTTTATCTGTAGCAGTGAAACCAGTGATGATAAAAAAGCAGCACCTATGGGTGATTGTGGGTGCCAGTAAGTAAATCGTTCTGTAATCAGACAAATGTGGCAACAGAAAAGACCAGCATACCCCCCACCCTCCCAAACCTATCTATCAGCAGGACAAGCCATAACTTTTAATGTGATATCTCACCTCGCCAACATGATCAGGTTTCAATTCAGTATTTAGAAAATACCTTTTATGTCAGCGTGTGTGTGTGTGTGTCTGTGTGTATGCTAGCTTAGGTTCCATGTCAGGCAACAAGACTCTTGGGCCAGCAAGAGGCCATCCGACCACCATCTTGCAGTATTTAGCGATGAGGTCAGACTCTGTTTCTCTCTATTTGTGTGTGTGTGTGTGTGTGTGACACCTGCCTCCAATGTGACAGCTCTATGAGCGTCCTCATGAATCACAGTCATGTGGCTACCATCGTCTCGTGTACCCAAGTTAGAAATGGCCCTGAAACCTGGCCCTTTGTGTGTGTGTGTGTGTGAGTGAGTGAGTGAGAGAGAGAGAGACAGGCACCAAGTTAGAAGCAGACCTGAAACCTTAGTAGGGCAGCTGAGGAACATGGGAGGAAGAAGAAAGTAGAGGATGGAGGAGAGCCGTGTGTCTGCATGCGCCCTTTTTCGTGTGCATTCAAGTGTGTGTGTGTGTGTGTTTGTGAGGCAGAGGTCAGGTGAAGGTTTACAGGGAAACAGGGACACACACAACCACACACAAAGGGCGAGGAAGATCATGGGTTACTACATGCAACTATCCTCATTTTTCCGCAAATAAATATATTGGAATGAGAGAATACAGTTTAATAAGGCTACAAAGCAATGCTTTAATGTTGCGTTCCATTCAAAGTCAGAAATTCCAAGCTGATAGCTCATAATTTCAACCTCTGTGCTCCAGTGATCCATTTCAGAAAAAGCAGGGGAGAAACATGGACGCTTGAGAAATTTTCTTTGCCCAATGTAAAATACTGTGAAAATAGCTAATGTTATGTCAATGATAATTCATGAGCTTGGAATTAGTGCAGTTCTGAGATATTGAGCATCAAACATTTGACATACCAGCTGGCAAAACTGTTATGTACTGTCTATGTTAAAAAAAAAAAAAAAGTGTAATCACCATACAAGCATAAAGTAACATTCGAACATCAGAAATATGTGGATAACTTATATGCCCATTTGTCAGAAAAATACTATTGAAATGCCTATGTATTGTACTCTTGTGCATTATTGACTGAAACGTACATCTAATACGATGTAAACATAGAGCGACCAGCCTACAGATGGTGCCATACGTCATGATTTACGGATTGATGAATGAGCTGTGCTCACAGCATAGTTGCTATGTTCACTTCTGATAAGCAACTTTGGCCTTGTTTTTTCTGAAAGTCGCTTGAAAATATTGGCAGTTGCAGGTTTGGGCTTGTTTTATATAATTTTATAATATCCTTGCTTTTTTTTTAAACGTGATTGCGGGGAGGGGTTGATGGATACATTTACCTTCAACTCCGACAACCTCAGTTCAAAGTTTTGAAGTGTTTATTCTTATTTAATGACCAAAGCCTTTCCCTAACCTGAACCAAATTGTTTTAGTTGCCTAACCTTA
The DNA here is from genome assembly GCA_900312575.1 of Acanthochaenus luetkenii. Lineage (NCBI taxonomy): Eukaryota > Metazoa > Chordata > Actinopteri > Beryciformes > Stephanoberycidae > Acanthochaenus > Acanthochaenus luetkenii. Next base: position 1,221 of record OMOT01025332.1, on the reverse strand, counting down.
TTTTTCTTTACTTTTAACACAATAATACCCACACTGCAGTTCCACATGTCTTTAAATAACTACTTCAGTTATATTAGAAAATGTTATACTTTTTTAGTATTGCTCGCACACTTCCTTGTTTACTTTACTGGCTGCCGGTCTTCTGCTGCGTTCAGTCATATTGGAAGAAGCGCACAAACAGGACTTTGTTGCTTTTGCTTGAAAGCAATCGCTGGAATACCCATATAAAAAATATTTTTTGATGAATAACTGATCATTTTACATTTTAATCCGTTGGACTGCCAACATCATTGGATTCACTGCTGTTTACTGCTTTGTGTTGACACACTTCCACAATTTATAAGGCAATTTATGATGAATTTTATGAGTCCATATAACATTCCCACATATCCTACTTTTATTTACTGCTAGGAGGTTGACGTGAATGGTTTTTCCCAGTCTGCAGATCGTATTTACAGAATATCTGATATGACAAGAATGCAGCATCAGAGTACTTGAACAATTCCCTTGCCAACTAGTTCATGCTAATTAAGATAACATATCTCAATAAACTCAAGTTTCAGGCAATGGATAATTGATAATCTGATGTAGTCAAAAGCTAGGAAAATAAGGCCCAGGTTGAAAATAACTGGAATTATCCTTTAACCAAAATGTTTGTTGCCTAAACCTAACCCTAATCTTAACCAACGTTGTTTTAGTTGCCTTAACTTAACTGTTAGCTAGCAAAATTGTAAAAATGGCGTGTCCAATTTGTCTCCGACCTTCCCCAACGCCCGCCCCTGGGCGAGAGTGACTAGCGGTGCTGTTACGGGTGCGGAGAGCTTAGTCACTTCGCCTGGAGCTGTCCCCAGCCGACAGATGTAAACATGCCTACGGCCGGCAGTGGAGACAAGACGGAGCGACCTTGTTGGCTGCTGACGGTGTGTTGTGCGCAGACCTTGGGAGAGGGCACCGACGCCGACCACACTACACCCGTCACAGCCAACAGGGAAGACACCACTGCCCTGATTGACAGAGGGAGCAAGGTGACTCGCTCGGGGTCCGGCCCCAGAGGGCACCGTGGCGGTCCGGTGCATACACGGGAGACCAGGGAGTATCCCCTCACCACCCTCGACTTACAGACCACCGGGGGAAGGTGTACGGTGCCAGCAGGGGTGGTGCCTTCCCATGCAAGTCCTCCTCGGCCGTAATCTGCCGCTGTTCCCGCCGGCGCCGGGCCGC
>OMOT01025326.1:3582-15005 GCA_900312575.1 Acanthochaenus luetkenii | reverse complement strand
ATGTTCTTTATATACTGTATATATATATATACACTGTAAATATATATATATATATATATATGACAGAGAGCCAAGTAATACTGGGAGATGTGCTTTATAAATATTACATGGGATGAGGATAGCTTATGTGTCTGGCTATGAATGTAAATAGAGCTCAAATGCATGTATGGTATCATGCGCATGTCCGTATACACACACACACACACACACACACACACTATTTTCTATCACATTAGACTTGCAGTGGAGTTAAAAATAATTCGTCTGATAAAAAGGCAAACAATATAATCTATTTGAAATAGGAAAAAAGACCCTTGGGAATAGAGCCATGGAGTCGGAAGCCTTCCTTGGGGCTACTTAATATGAATGGTGGTGGTGGTGGTGTGTGTGTGGGCATAAAGAGAAACAGATAGAGGGGGATGGGCACACTCAAACTCTTTTTTTGGGGGTTGATATTATGAATAAGCTTCCTGGGGAATAAGCAGCATACAAAGACCTGGAGACGCACCAAGAATGCTGACAAGCACCGTGCAAGCTTTCATATGGACTGGGGGGAAAAAAGAAAAAGGAAACAAATCGCTGGCTTTGTCTGTGGGGACATTTGCCAGAGTCGCGCTATTCTTGATTAAAAGTAATTATATTGAACCACCTGATACGTGAAATCATTACACATTTTACGTTAGGGATTGCATTCAATTCTCACATTTTTGCTGCAGTGTTCTTTTCCACGCGGTCCTGGTTACTCTGATTTATCTACAGTAACTCACGCTGAGGAGCATGTTGAGGGCCTCAGAGGGAAACACTCAACAGACAGGAGGAGCCCGCTTCAAGGCACGTTCAGTTTGTTCCTTTAAAACATACAGTTGGCTCAACCTTTTCTCATTGTAGCAGACAAATATGAGCATATCCGCAAGCTTTGAAACCTGCAGGTAAGGTTTCTTGTTTATTCAGTGTGTTTGAGTTTTAGAACATCAATGTGATTTATCCAGAAAACCATGCAAGTTGCAGTCTTTGACGCCAAACATAGTTGTTCGACAAAGGACCCGTGTGCATGTGCATCTTTTGCCACTTTGGTTTCTGAACTGTCCTTAATGAACCTATAGGCTATAAAAAGTATTGAATTAGTCCACCTTTTTTGCTCAAATTAAGAGCTTTCATGTTAAAATTTCAAATGCAAAGCTTATCCAAGAGGTTGGACAGGATTTCCAAGTCTGGAGGATTTATGCTTCAGGGGGATTTCTCAGCTGTCCCCGGCCCTGGCCTCTCCATGTCATCTGAAATTTCACACAGCTCTCCATAAAGCATCGTGTTGACTGGCCTGTCACTTGAAGAGTCTTCATCCACCATCATGGCAAATTGAAGCGGACCGCTGTGCACTGGAAAAATGCCAACAAATGCCCTCACAGACAATCTTTCACAACAAATGCGACGACAGGTCAGAAAGGTGTATTTGAGTATACAGACTCCATACTTCAACTTGTTTTACATTTTCCAGTCCAGCACAGATCCAAGTGAAGTATTCAGTGACCACAAACAAATGCTAATCAACTGTTATGACTATGTGTGAACAGACTGGCAGACATCATGAGGTTGAGACGTTGCATAATGATCTTTTGTTCCTCACAACTGTAAGTAATAATACAAAAATAAAAGAACATGATTTTAGCTGATTAAATAAACATAATCGGCATAGTCTTCTCATGTGAGATGGTGTAAGGACATTTTCACCAAAACCAACAATACAAAGAATTACAATGCCTTCTAATGTTCAATGCACGAACTGGCTGATGATAGTGACAGAGAGGCAAAAGTGAATGCGAGAGAGAGAGAGAGTGAGAGAAACACCATTGTGCTTCTTCGCCAGACAGACACGGGTAATGGAGCAGAGCCGTGTGAACCCTATTACTCCCTCTGGACACAACCGACCCTGACAGCATGAGACTGGACTGACCTCAGGTTTTAGCACGCCATTAATGATCACACCCACACGATGGAGGAGTGGACTCTCACTATCCTGCAGTCAGTCAAAAGGATTTCTCACATCCTTTCATGACAAAAACAGCTCACACAATCGATAGGCTACCTCAGAAGTTGCCTCGGTCTCACTGTAAATCCCTTTCTGGTGGGGTTTAGTGCTGGTGGAGGAGGCAATAAGAAGGGAGACACCGGATATTAAAAAATGTTTTCTTTCAATGTAAAGTCCAGGTAGTAACCTCTGAGCTGGGTGACTCACGTGAATGACGTGACAGCTCCATCATTCTAAAACATGCTGCGGCTGCTTTGCTTCATTTTTACTGTGTACTCCATCCCATGCATAAGCCTTCCCACGAGCTAAACCACATCAAGTGCTGCAGCAGGCAAAGTAAGCAACCGCGGGGACTCTCTCCTCTGCCACATGGCATGGTTCAGTGCAATCTCTGATTCACTCGACGGCAAGCAGAGAGGGACGGATTGAGGTTCCCATTCATCCCGATGGTGCGTCCCACCAAAATAGGACTTGTCTAGAGAATATAAGGTATTTCAGAGCACACGTTTAATTAGGGTTTGTTTTGACATGGAGTCACAGAGCAAAGTGAAGCCTGAGGGTTTTTTGTTCTTCTTCAAGTGCTTTCAGATCTAACCTGGTTTCCATAGTAACCTGGTCATTAGCTGGAATATGCACTCTCTCCGTTTACCATTATGAATCGAGTCATCGACTCGCACTGACGATGATACAGACAGGTCAGGGAGACGTCAAAATGCTGCTTGCTGTAACTAAGTCGCTTTAAGTTGCAGTGCACATCACGATGTCGAGGTAAGGTATTGATTTAAATCTTTGAAATGTCTTATAATTACCCTCAGTGATCAATGGCAGTAGAATGACTGCTACTGCTAGCCTCATTTTCCCAAAGGGCAATCTCCGGGGATGGTGGAGAGTGCTGGTGCTATCTCTGTCCTCTGGCCCACAATTACTCACCCTCTCTGCCTCTTCCACAGTGCCCTGACTGCTGATGTTTCCGTGGGAATAGGAGGAGAGCCGCAGCAATGGAGTGAGGAGCGGCAAAGGCCACGTTGCCATAGAAGGTGGGAAGCCTCGGTGAATGAGAATAACTTGCAACAGAATAAGTTACGAGAGAACATCTTGTCTCTTGCAGCTGTAAAAGTTAGACATCCAGTAGAATTCAGGGGTGTGACGGTCTTCAGATTACTTCTTTTTTTTCTTCATGTGATGAATCATTGGCTTGACAAATGAGTCATTTTGGGTAGTACAAAAGGTAACCGTCATTTCCTTCTCAAAAATAGGCACGTGTTGCCACCTCCAACAAGCACCGCAAACGTTGATATGGAGCACAAGTTTACAATCTAGCAAAGGTGGTATTGAACAAAATGCAGCAAAATTGAAAAACATTTTCAATCCAAACATCAAACGTAAAATGGCTTTGCTATTGATGTGTTTGTACTGGTACCACTATTAATGCTTTATGCTTTTTAGGAGAAGTTGAAATTGGTCCAGGAAAAGTACACTTTGGACAAGCTACGGTGACATTTCATGAAATTGGAAATATAGTGGGACTATGCACAGCAGGTTTCAGCACAAAATGAGCTTTGTGGTTCACCACAATCTCCGTAGATTGTAAACGTTTTTCAAACACACTTTCACTGTCAATAGTGGCTTTCCTGTCATATTTCCCTGAGGGAGGAAATAATGCGCTCTGATCTTGATGTTGGTACCTCAGACATTTTTGGATTGCTATATCCCGTGGTTCCTTTTTTTTTAAAGCAATCTGAAAATCCCATAATCCTGCAGATCCCCAAATCCTAAAGCCCCTCCAAATGCCTGGAAGAAGAGTTTAGACCCCAGCAGATCAGCCAGAGCTGTGAAGAGAAATTTGAGCCTATGAAGACATTTTCACATCACACTAAGCTGGGAAAAGTTACATTCCATGATTATGAGAAAATGTCCCAGAATTTGTCCTTAGTTATACTCATGAGACACCTATTACTAACATTGCTAACCATTGGAAATTTGAATTAGTCAGCGTTTAGCAATATGGAGGTGTTGCAAACAACTTTTCAAGAATTCAGATGGAGATGCTGTGAGTAACCTATCAAGCTGGTTGATGACTACAAGAGAGTGCATGTTGAAAGCACATTAGTTGCTTCCAGCTTGCTAAATGTTGTGTTTAATTTCAGTAAACAGAGAAAATATGAACTGCAAAATATGAACTGTGCCCAGTTGTGTTGGACGCAATAGATCACTTTTTTTCTATTAAATGAAAGAGTGAAAAAACTGGGTAACTGAAAATGAATATAGCAGACAACAGTTTCATGCCATGCACATTTCCAGACCCATTCCACAGTGGCTACAATGTCCAATTAAAATTGTTAGCGCAAGTCCGTCAACTGAATCATCCATCCAGTTGATAGTTCCAACTTGCAAGGCCAAGGTCAAGATATAATGTTAAGTGGAAATTTCATCCTATATTTTAGAAATCCATCTAAATTGTCCAGCAGCATGTGTTTTCCGGGCCAGATTTGCCTATGTAATGCAAAGACATCTTACCCAGAAAACTGCCATGATGAAAATGTTAACAAAAGTGTGTGAGATTTGAGTGAGATGGATATTGCAGCTGAAATGCAAAATAAATAAACGTAGTAATTTGATAGTCATATCTAGATGAAAACTGGATCAAAACTGGCCTTAAAAACAAAAAAGATTAGGTCTGCAAAATATATCTAGTTAGTGCATCTATCATTTATAAACAGATAGGTAACAGCTACTGGGAGGTGTTATGGATCAAAACCTTTGTTAATTATAAATACTATTAGCTATGCCATAGTCTGCTAGATCGGTGGCTCTCAAACTGGGGGTCAAGACGCCCCAGGGGAGTCACAAGATAATTTATGCGATAGGGAATTTATTATCGTGTGTAATTTGTCCGATTGTTCTTTTTTTTTCTTGTGCAATACTAAATAGTATTCAGCCTCCTCTGATAATCAAATGAAACAACTGTCCGCTTTGAGAGGTCACGGGCCCAAAAGGTTGAGAACCACTGTGCTAGATGAAGATTACGCCGGTATTTGTCTTATTAAAGGCCCCATCCCTAATTGCAGTATGACGCACCCTCTTGAAACACTGTCACCCCAGTGCTGGATTTGTTTACACAGTGATGTATTGGATAATTAAAATTTAATATCCCCTATTTAAAGACCTCCTGAAATTCAATTGCAGTAATAATATAGTTTTCAAATACCTATGTAACTGGAATCTTATGTGATGATGCTTCAGTTATCATGTTACCTTCTCCTCTTCCGCTCACTGACCTATTGATGTTTTTAGACTCTAGAAATCCATTTGTTTGAAATTAATTTTCGGTCAGCATATGCCTCTCCAATTGATATTCTCACTGTCTCGCTAGGCAATGACTTCAGTTTGCTAACGGACGTCTGAGGTTTCATACAACGTGCCAGCGCACACACCCAATAAGCCACCAAGGAGAGACGCTCAGAGAGCCGTTATCTCGTCTCTCTTCTCTTCCACACCATCCAATTCTCTTTACGGTTCAACAGTTGTTGTTATCTGTCCACGAAAGTTAAAATCTTAAACTCATTTACAAAAGTCAACAGATGTTGCTGGGGTCTGAACACCTCACTGTCAAATGTCATTTGATTGCTGTTTTCTGTGGCCAATCAGAAGCCATGGGGAAGCCTCCCACGGGGCTGTGATTGGATAGCTCAGCCCAGCATTAGCATCAGGTCCTATCAGGCAATTAACCTGCCTGTTGACCAGGAGCCCCAATCTCTGTCACACAAGGGTGCCAGGGTGCCTCTACTCAGGAAGGCAAATGTAGAAACAGATCACAGTGCTTCACAGGCCTGGGTTTCTCCTGTAAGAGGAAGTGAACATTCCAAAAAATAGAAAGAAGATTACGGGTGGTAAACATTCAGATGATTGCATATTTGGTTGTTTCGGTCTGCATTGCCTTTTCAAGATACGAGAGATACAGTACAATACAAGGTAGTAACAAATCGCTTAAATTACATTTTGATATTACAGAGGCAAACCTCTAATCAAAATTGGTTTGCTACCTTATATTTATATTTATATATCTCTCTTTTTATGAGGACATCCTAACTGCTCGATTTCCTTGGGTGTAAAACACAATCATGGTGTTTCAAGACTTATACTGTACATTTTGCCCAGTCAGCAAAGATCATGCTAGACCTAAGCTGTTCAGCTTGAACCATTCTTAAATTACTTTTTCATATTTTTTGCTCATTCTAACAATCATACCATAAACCTAAAAAAAAGACCAAAAAATGTATTTTATGTTATTGTATTTTTATATCAAAATCTCATTACTTTTACCTTCTGTCTACATACTGTAAACATTCGACCAATAAAACCATCACAGATTTTTGAACAATCCCGCCCCTCCCATTAAATAAAACTGTGTTTCTCTGATTGGTTTACACTTTTGAATAATCCCTCCCTGCGTTATGTCCCGCCCCAATATCCTGTTTCAACAGGAAGTATAACAAAGTAAGGAAGCAAGATGCTCTTAAAAGGCAGTTTCACTGTGACTTCCCCTCTGTATTTCCCTCTGTAACTTCACCCATATCCATGCTAGACGGAGATCCTTGTGCATGGTTCTGGGGATACCAGCCCCTGACCTCGAGTCACCCCATCATTGCCCCCATCATCCTCAGCAGCCCAAGCCAGTAAGGTTACATGCCATTCCCCCAGCCACCTGATCTATGGCACATCCACATCCTGTCTGATTCATCATCCCCCCCCCATAGATTTGGCCAATAGCAAATGTATAGATGTACTGTCCAGGCTGACTGAGGTGATGTACTATATAGAGAGCTATAAATATGATATTAAATATGAAGTAATGTGATTTGTGACATCTTGGGGAAAAGAGCATGAAACCCATAAATAGGCTGGAGTTGGAAGCTCCATAAATACAGGAACCCATGTGAGACCGGCAGAACGGGTGGACTGCAAGATGCTATCATTATAGTCAAGGTTTTACAATTTACGACATTACAAGGGTGGAAACCTTTTATCCATTTAGCCCGTGCCTCCCGCGTGACACTATATGGATGTTTTAATTTCCAATGGTATCACAATAAAACTAGCAGGTTGCATTCTGGCCCAGTAACAATAGATTAGGCTCATTTTCCATCCCAGTAATTTTCATCACCAGGGATGTGCTTTACCCATCACAGAGAGAAGTTATGGGCGCTCGCTATTGCACGATGAAAGCTTTGCTCCACGCAAAAATGTTTCATTGCCCCCCCAAAAATGCACTGTTAATCATGACTACCAGCTAGCATGTCGTGTGTATAGTGAGGATATGATGTGGCGAGTGTGGGAAGATACGATAGATTCTCATAGTCCCTGATTAGGTTTAGGAAAGCAGGTGGGTGAAACATAATTGAAATGGTAATATGCTTTGGCACACTCTTAGCGGTCTATTAAAATATGTTTGATTGTTTACCAGTGGCTGTCAGGTAAATAGATGTTTCATACATAATTAATATTTAATGTTGGTTTCAAAGACACATGAGTGAGGCAATATACATCTATACATTTCAAAAGAAATTGTTAATTGCAGGATGCTAAAAATAATATGGCTTCATGACACATTCACAGAAAATGACCTGACTTGTCATTGAATCTTTCTTATATACTACTACTACTACTACTACTAATAATAATAATAATGCTAGTTGGTAGTAGTGTTATTATTATTTGTACATGTGTAGCCCAGTGTGTGTTTCAAAATCATGTTTTGGTTCATTGGTTCAGATAATTTAAAACAGGTTACGTTTCATTTCTCCAATTCAAGGACGCATTAAAGAACAGAACCAAAGTCACTGCCTTATCAAATGGTGCCCTGGCAACCCCTTGTAAAAAGCCACCACATCAGTTTCTGCGGGGGTTGGACCTTGATTTGAACCTGACCTTCGGCCTTGAGCCATGAATGATGGCAACAAGCATGTCACCATAAGGAGATGATGCATCATCACTCTGGCTTTGTTGCATCAACCAAGGCATGACAACTGGGACACACATGCCCAGAAGCCAGCAGCCTCATGATGCATTTCAGCATAGTTGATAACAAACATGACAAATTACCAGCATCCAGTGTTATCACACAAAAGGACGCCCCATTATTTAAAGGAATCTCTCTGTGAAGGTTTGGCAGCTGAATCCACTCCCATCTCCTCTCCATAGCCACTTTGGCTGGATCCATGATATATTGATCAGTCATTATTGATCATGCAATGTGTATGCATCTCAGAAGCTCTCCACATTGTATCTGATAGTGGCGTAAAGCACATCATTGTTAAAATATGATATTACTTGAGATTTAAGGTCTGTTTTGCAGCTGGCTATTACACTGGATTTACAGAGGAGCATGGCCAGTGGCAAACTGTCATCTATAGTTCAGCTCCACTGTAAAAATGCTTCAGAGCGTGTTCTCTCTTCCAGTAAAAGGGGTGACCTTATGAAGAAAACAACATTTATGTTCTTCAATACGCCAGTGAAAAACCTTGTGAAGGAGAGCTTCTTCTGTGTTTTGGTAATATCTCCAGTGATAGTGTTTGGGAAGGGATTAAAATCTGGTTCTGAAGGCATTACTAGCCGCAACGCGTAGGTTACAGTAAGAAGGATGTTAATGCCTGAGCCCTAATGAAATAAAGGCTTTTAAGCTCTGCACCCCACGCGAGTGCTTTGGACTTGAGATGAGATCCGGCTGTGGTAGGTGTAATAGTTATTCACGAAAAACAACTTCACCAAGAATTTGAAGAGGAGCGATATGAACGTCACCTGCTAAACAGCTGATACTCCGTGGCAGGCCAAAGGCACAACTGCCATATGCACTGTAGCTCGACAGCAGCTATATGAGCTTTCTCTCTCCTAAACCATTCAGGGATGCAACAACATGCATATTTGTTTGCCTCATGAATGCAGGGTCCTTATAACACTTGCTTCTCACGCTGAACATCGTCAGTACAGCATATCCTCCAGTTTACAAGAGCGACAGTGTGTCCCCTCACGGACGGCCAGGGTATTGATCCAAGCCAAACGGCTGTCAAACCAGGTCCAATTTTACATAGTATTGAAACAGACTGTGCCTGGGAAGAGGCCGTCAGAGAGATCAGCACTATCTCGCCTATCCAGCAGCCTTGCCATCCCAGCTGTGTGCTTTACGAGATTCATCACACCATTGTGCATTATTGTTCACACACTGAGCTCCCTCGCAGGGACATTTTACAGTCCTCCCTCAGCGAGTGACATTTTAACAAGAAGTCATAAAACACATCACATGAGAGAAGAAAAGGAGGAGATAAACGCCAGAATCCTTGAATCCTCTGGTAAGGAAAGCGAGGGGCCGCTACGGCCATCCTAATCAGACACAATCATCTCAGTGCTGCTGCTGACTACACACACACGCATGCACTCAGTCACACAGACACACAGACACACACAAGGGCCAGCAAGGGCCACCAGGGTCCAGTCGTGGAAGCTGAAAAGGCTGGCTGCATTTGTTCAATTAACCTTTCCCCAAGGCTGCTGCTGCTGGTGGGACAATGACGGACAGAATATAACCGCACTGTAGGAACAGGTGAAGGGAGGCGGGGGATCCGAGTGAAGCGCAGAGATACACACGTCATGCATGCTGACCGGATCACAGCACTCACATCAAAAACAGCATGATAGGTTATGACGCCGTATATTTTCCGTAGCACATATTTTCAACATCACTTGGAATCTGTCTTTAGAACCATGAGCCATGGCAGGGAGCTTTACTCTTCGTCTAGAATGAGCGGAATATTTCATGTGCCTTAAATCACAACTGACAACGTGGCAGACGACGATCAGAATAACAGTGTCCTCACACTCCGGCTGACTTGAGGCACAGGGCATCCCGGTCGATCTCCTCCCTATTAGCCCCACAGCGCTGGCCCTTCGTCAAAGTGTCATGGTGCGGGTGGATCAAACCGAGCAGGAGAAAAACAAATTCAATAAAGAAAAAGAACACACACACCCCATCCCCCGAACAAAAGTGCCAACACAAGCACACAGACACAAAAACACACACACACACAGCTGACTTATTTTACGCTATGCAGCGGAGCATGTCTCGTCACCTCTATCACACAGGTGGAACATTGGTCGTTGAGCATTAGCTCCGTTGTTCAACAATTGAAAAATGCTGTGGAGAGGACAAGTCAATATCTAGCCAGTTTCACCATGGTTCAGATAGCAATAAGGAGGAAGAAAGTTCAGCTGCACACAGCCACTCTAATCAAATATTAACACGGTGCTTCATAAATGATAGAAAATGAGTATGATATAGTCAAAGACACTGCAGGAAAGGAGACATAGGCTAGTTACAATCATGTTAGCATGTATTATTCAAAGTAAATATATGGTGTACATATAAAGAGCATCAGTTAAACGGGTTCAACAGAATAATGAAGGGATAGATCAATAAAAGCCACTGCTGTTCTGCATCTGTCTGCATCTGAGAGCAATCAAAGCACCATGCGCTGTTCTCACCTTCTCTCTCACCCTCTCTCTCACCTTCTCTCTCACCCTTTCTCTCACCCTCTCTCTCTCTCTCCCTCTCTCTCTCTCATCCCCAACAAACTGACAACCTGCAACCTGTTTCACAGCACCTCAACAGCCGTGAAATCAAGCTGGAGAAATCAATCGTTAAAAGTAAAATAACAGACTCAAAGCATCCGATTTTAACCCACTGATTCAATCTACTGTGACAGCTGTGTACTCACCGTTGACAGTGTTTCTCACTTTCTTCCCTTGATCCCTCTCTCTCTCTCTCTCCCTCCCTCTCTCTCTCTCTCTCTCTCTCTCTCCGATCCTCTCCCTTGCCTGCTCCTGAACAGAATGAGCTTCCACTGCGCTCAGGAAACCTGTTTCTATGGCAGTGTGAGCAAGCGAGTCAGCAGGGTGCTGTAGTCCAGGGGCAGATCCCCCATCAGCCCAGGGAACAGGCACTTCAGCCCTGCTGTGCTAAAAACACCCGCAAGCCACTTCAACTTCAGTCGCGGAAAGCACAGTGTCGAGGCTAAAACGTAAGAAGCCCACTAAGGAAATATTTGCTCGATGGCTAAAGAAATATAGGCAATGCAGCAAAAGAAAGGAAACGTGCATAAGTAAAGGTGCATGAATATTGATGAGGGTGTCCTCATACATATCAAAGCTTTTCTTTGAATAGATGTCCAGATAACACATCCAAAGAGTTATTTTATTTATACATAGAATGAGATTAGGCAAATGCATCAGGGGGATCAAGAGGGAGCGGCTGCTGTGATGAACACATGTAGGTCCACACATTGCTTCGGGAGGCGTTCAACATTGATGTAACACGCCTCAGTCTGCAGTCCTGACCATGGTCTTG
>OMOT01025324.1:0-11022 GCA_900312575.1 Acanthochaenus luetkenii | reverse complement strand
TTCCTCTTCTTCTTCTCCACTCTCCTCCTCCTCCTCATTTTCATTGTCAACCTCTTCCTCCTCAGCCTCTTCATCTCCCTCCTCCTCTTTTTCGCTTTCCTGTTCTTCCTCTTCTTCCTCACCCTCCTCCTCCTCCTCCTCCTCTTCTCTTCTCTTCTTTTCCTCCTCCTCCTCCTCCTCCTCCTCCTCCTCTCCCCTCTCGGTTCCACTCTCTACGTCACTCTCACCTCTCTCTTCCGAAGACTCTAAAGATTCACTTTCATCTTCCTCATCTTCTAATTCTGCCTCCTCTTCCTCCTCCTCCTCATTCTCAGAATCCCCTCCTTTACTTTCAGTCTCACTACTTGACACTTCCTCACTTTCTTCCTCCTCCTCCTCCTCCTCTATGCCACTTGCTTTGCTTCCTCCCTCATCCGTCTCCTCTTTGCTCTCTCCCTCACTTCCCACCGTCCCGCTCACCTCCTCCTCCTCCTCCTCTTCCTCTGCTTCGCTCTCATCTTTCCCCGATGGCTCTGAATCACTCTCCTCTCCCTCATCCATTTCTACCTTGCTTCTCTCCTCCCCTACGTCGGTCTCCTCTCCTTCGGTAACCTGCTCATCATCATCATCTTCTTCCTCTTCTGGCTGAAGAGTGTTACTGTCTTCGTCGTCTTCTGCTTCTGTAACCTTCTCGATGCTGTGGCTCGATACCTCCTCCTCTCCCTCGCTTCCATCCCCACTTTCTGCACTCGTTCTCTGCCCTCCCTCACTTTCATCCTCCTCCTCCTCCTGTTTGTCTGTCGCTGAGCCACCGTTGCTACTCTCAGTCTCGTCCTTGCTTTCCTCCCCGCTTTCCTCCCAGCTTTCCTCCCCACTTTCCTCCCCACTTTCCTCCCCACTTTTTTCCTTGTCGTCCAGGCTTGCTGAACCCCCGTAGGAGCTACTGTCCCTCTGTTCAGGGCTCTCCGGTGCAGGTATGATATTGATGCTGACAGCGGTTCTCTTGCCTGGTTTTGCGGCATGGGATTCAGAGTCTGACTCTTCACTCCACAAGGATCGGGATTCGGTCACGCTGTCTTTCGAGACGGCCCGGTTGCGCTCAGGACTGAATCCGTCGGATGGTGTGGGCGATGGTGAACTAAACTGGCTTCTGGACGCTACCTCTCCGATCAACTCTGAGCCTGCTACAAGAGAGGCCACGCCAGCGAGCAGGCCGTGCTTCAGCGTCTCTAACGCCGGTTGTGTCACAGGTTTGGATTGACCATCTTTTTTGGACTGAGCCTCTTTTTTGTTTTTCTCGTTCTTAGACTTTGTTGAGTCTTTAGATAAGACTATGTTTTGTTTGGATTGGGTGGTCTTTTTGGACCTCAAGTGGCCCTCAGAAAGCGATTGAGGACCCTCTGGGCTCCTTTCATCCAGAGCATCACTTAGATCAAAGCCTGGGTAGTCTGTGCCACCATGTTTATCTCCTGCATGTTGACTTTGCACAACTATAGGTTTGCTTTTCACCCTAACAGTCTTGGGCTCAGACTGCACTTGCTTAACTTTCACCTCCAGAGATTTAGAGCCGACACCCAAAGGAGTCTTTTTGGCTTCTGTACGTTTACCTTGGGTGGAGCTCTTTGTCTGCCCCAGTTTAGAGTCTGTTATCCGTTTTTCTCGTCCTTCGCTGCCAACCTCTATCAACTGGCTCGTCCCTTGGATTGGTGATTGGACAGCCCTACCCTTTGCAGCAGCAGGCTCTAACTCCTCCATTGTCATGATGAGATTCTCCTTGTTGACCGATTTATTTTGAGAATTGCCACCCTGTGTCTTCTGGTGGCGTGGGCTCTGTGTCGTAAGAGAATGAGCACTGTGGCTCCTCAGGAGCTCAGTGGGCATCGCCCGGCGTGGGGTGAGATCCCCCCTCTTATGAGATGGGGAAGTCGGGGAGAAACGCCCCTGCTTTTGGAGCTTTCTCTCCCTTCTTTGGTTCCCTTTCTTGTTCTCCCCTTTAATGGCTTTACCATGCTTACCCTTCCTCTATCCCAGGCACAAGAAAGCAGGAAGAGGACGAAAAAGAGGCGTGCATTAGAGTAGAAAAGACACATGCAGAAAACTCAGTGGACCAAAGTCAGTGGTAAAAGAGACGAGACAGTAAGAAAAAAGCAATGTACGACTGACTAAGGGGGGAAAAACAGAGCGACAGGTAGATGGCTGGCTAGGTGTGAATCATCATGGCTGCTGTTAATTTGATAAATCTATCCATTTGCCAAGCCAGTTAGCCTTTCCTTCTAAGAAATGTCTATAAATAAGTGTATGACTGAAATAAACAGCAGCGAGATGATAGTTACCTTCTGAACTGGGCACAGCATGAGTGTCTTAATACTGGGGTCCATCTTCATCACATGTGTCTATCAGGGGAAAAGATGTATGAACAATGTCAAACTCCACATTTATTTCTGACATTCAGCAAATATATTTGCAGTAAAGAGAGGGAAGGTCCACTGCAACACCTCTAATCCATACACAAGATTTATTTTAAAAACCAAAACATACCAAAATCCACCCTAACTCATCATTTCTATGTATCATGGAAAATGACTTGTATCGCAGAAGACGTTTCCAAAATGCTATCCAAATGTTACCTGAAGTTCATCACATAATATTTATAAATTATTGAGCATCCTGTAAAAGTGTATCAGCCAATGACTTCTTAGATTACCTCCCATCCTTTAAAGCACAACATTTATTTGGGAAACTATCTCACCCCTGGAACTGGTAGGGATTCAAGTCTTGCTCAAGGACACTTCAGCAGGGTGGACCTTGAACTTGGGACTTTCAGCTGAAGGACGGTCTCCCTACTGACTACACCACCCTGCTGTCATTTTACGGTTTTGTAATCATTTTGTAAGAGATAGTGTCAGCATGAAACTCAATTTCTTCCTTCACGTGCACATGTCAGTGCAGATGGCATTTAAGGGAGATTAATTGATCTCTTACCATGTTGAGGATATCTGTGGTTTCTCCCAGACCTTTGATGCTGTCGGTATCAGTTAGGCTCTCCACAGTGCAGTCTGTCTCGCCCCGTGTTGGCTCTGCCGGGTTAGAAAATAATGTGGATTTGGATTATACAGCATACACCATTTCAGGGCAAGCTGATTTTTCTTTTTCAAGACAATAAATGAAAATAAAACATTTTCTCGCAGGGTGAGGATATTATCCTTTTTATCCATCAGCTACTGAAGGTGATGGATACAAGTGGAAAAAGGTTGTTAATTTTATGGCACAAACTTTGCCCAAATTCACACTGCATTTTGCTGGTGGTTTGTGTTACTTTCCCAAACCTAGTTGCTATACATTTATGACTTGTGATTAAAGATTTGCTCACACCAGCAAGCAACTGGAGAACCCAGTCACCAGGATTCCACAAAGATAATAATGTAAGATAATGGTTTCTGAAGAAAATACTGAATGTTTGAACCCACTGTAGAGACCCTTTGAGATGGAAGGGGCGTGGTGGGAGTGGCAGGCTAGAGAAAAGGAAGCCAGACCCAAGGAAAGGACTCTTTCAACCATTTTTGTCCAAATTTAAGACCTCTGAATAACAGTTGTACTGAAACAAGAAAATGAGCAAAAAAGTAAAATATATTCACATATTTTCTGGATTCCCGTGAAAATCCAACTAGGCGCATTTAAACTGCAAATATTTTACTTTGCAAAGCATTTACGTCCCATTTTGCCTCAATCTGGAGGAAACATGAGGATGAGGAAGAGGTGGAGGAGGAGGTGAGATAGGTACCCTTGTGGATTGACCCTGCGCTCCCGTGTTGGTGAGTACCGTTGTGCACCTTTCTGTGGGCCAGCTCTGGTGGAGGAAGTCTGGGCGGGATGGTCTGGCTGGTGACGGGCAGCAGGGGGTTGAGGTGGCTGGGCGTCCTGGCGGGCAGGGTACGAAACATGGCGCCGAACTGATCCGGAGATCGCTCCTACAGGAAAGGACGGGAGGGTCGGATATGCTAGTGCATAGGGCGCACAAGACTGATGACCACAAAATGTGGTTGAACTTTTTCATAAAAGGGAATCAAATGCTCCAAAATCCCAATTTCAGAGATTTGGAGACCAGATTGTTCTGTTTTGATAACTGGGTGTTTCTACAAGGTTCCTACACTTTTTCCAGATCTTAATTTCTTGACTGCCTTTAAAGATTTTGGCCAGTTTTAAGTTTGATGTATGCCGATAGTGGCTGGGCAATATGACTAACATCTAATAGCCCATATCACTCTCCAATACAACAAATATCACGATATAGGAGATTACAATTTGGGGCAGAGTGGAGTTTTATTTATACAAAAAAGTCTCGGAGGCAGAGCTGGAGTCATCCAGGTTAGCTAGTTAGCTAGCTGTTGACCTTCCATGGTCATGAATGAATAACATTTCCATTTAGATTTTCTGTTTTGATTTTGACCAGAGTTCCTTTTCTGACATTCAAATTTGCAAACTTGTGCTCCGAAAAGCTGGTTATTTTTCTCCATCCACTTTGGTTTAACTCAACCAATAAGATTCTTTCACCCTCTCGAACAACTCTGCCTCCAATAAATGCTTGTGTAACTCTAATCTGCCAATATAGGAAAGAGCAATTATAACTACACAAAGCGGATAGTCATGTATCAGCACCGAACAACAACATTTTCCTAAACCTTTTCGAGATCTAGTGATAATCGACTTCTTTTGTCATACTTTTCCAGACTCTCTAGACTGCTACAAGACCCTGGGTCCTCCAGGCCTGGTACCCACCCTCTCTCTCCTGCGAACCCTGGCAGAGAGGCTCCGTTGCAGGGTAGAGGAGTCAGAGGTGTCCCCTATCAGCTCCACGTAGGACTTCTCTAGGTAATCTTCTGTCACGTCGTCTTCCTCCAGGGTCACATCGCCGCAGCTCTGATCTCTCGGCCGCGCCAGCACCACCATATGACAGCCGCCGCATGTTACCTGGAATTGAAGATACGCGCACACAGACATATACTGTATATTAGCATTCCTACACTTGTGAGGACTTTCCATCACCTTACTGCATTCCCTACCTCATAACCATGACCCAAATCCTTAAATGCGTAACACCTAGCTCTTACCCTAGCCTTAGTCTGACTCTAACCCCATCTTTAAAATGGCCTGCTTTTCAAAGTGAGGTCCAACAAAAAAAACAATAGTGATATTTTTTCACACAGAGATACACACAACACACACAACAGCGTTATGCGTGGTATTTGACGAGTTTAATTCCATGTGAAATTTTAATATAAAAAATTATGACATGTTCGAGGATAAAAAATAGCAAGCAATGAACTTTAGGTTAATTTTGTCCCAATATGAAAACATAACATTTTGGAGTAAAACACTTTATCTCTAAAAACCCTAAAACATGCACCTACCGCTTGAACGTTATACTTGAGGAAGCGTAGACAAAGAGTTGGCTTAAACTGATTAGTGAAGGTCTCCTCTCCCAGGCCGAGTTTCCCATGCCTCCCGTCTCCAAACGTGTAGAGCAAACCGCCATCTGGAAACCATGACAACAACGGGTCAATCAACTTGACAGGTGGCGTGGGGATATTGAACTTTTATCGAACCAATTCATTTCCTGTGTGTGTACCTGTGATCACAGCCGTGTGGTTCTCTCCACAGGCCACATGGCAGACTCGTCCCTTCTTGAAGTGGTCGACTAGGCGGGGCAGCCGGGCCTCGAAGATGAACGTCCCGTGGCCCAGCTGGCCGAACTGACCCAGGCCAAACGTGTACACATCATCCTCTGAAAGGGTAAGATAGAATAAATAAAGACATCTGGGTTTTAAATCAAAGCCTATCTAATTTAATCTAGTTTTGTCTCCCTCGTCTTTGGTATAAAGCATCACAGACCGGCCGGGTTGGTCAACATGAGCGAGCTGTGTGCAGTTTACTGATGACACATGGCAGGATTTTAAAATTAAAACCGTTTTCAAACAATTACCTCTCGCTGCCATTTGGAGCCGCCAATGTGTGAATTTGCCAAGTGCAGATTTAATAACCGTCAACCCAATATCTACCAAAGTAATCAGGATTATTATTTTAGCCATAACCGTGCAGCCCTAGTTGTCGTCCTTTAAATCCAGGCTGACATGTAGTAATATGTCTAGACTATAGACTTAACAAATCACTCAACAATTCATTCATTCAGCATCCAATCACCCTGAACAGGAGCAGAATCACTAGAATCAGCTGTTGTGTGTTTGAACGTACCTGTGAGGGCCACGGTATGCCCGCCGCCGCAGGCCACCAGTGTCACTCTCTCCGCGATGCTCTTCACCAGTTGCGGTACACGGTGCCCGGCCAGCTGGTTGGTGCCCAGACCCAGTTTCCCGCTGTCGCTCTCCCCGAACGTGTACAAACCCCCGTCAACTGGCAAACACGGGAAAAGTTGAGAAACGGGGTGACAGTTTTCTGAGAATGAGTAGAGCAAGTAAGCTGGGGGGAAAGCAAACATACCACGAGGAAAACTATTTCTCCAACAGGGTGGGACAGTCACCAGCCAAACGGTGGTGATGTATGTGGCTTGTAAGTGTGTCAACTCTAGCAGCCACTTTGGCAAGTAACCAATCATCATTTGGATTTCTACACTTGAAATCTAAATTCTCTATAAAAAACGACCATGAAAGTGAAAGCAGGTCTTGTAAAATAGTGAAAGTAGCTGGTGAATTTTCTAATTTACTTGCCACTGTGGCCTATACACAAAACATCGCCTTCCCTGTTCCCAAATCTAATTATATATTTCAACTTTTGAGTTTAACATTGATATTTAGCTAAACCACAATCACGGAAAACAACATAATTAAAAACTACCAATGGAAACACGCCCTGGACTCAACTGTATAAACCAAAAGAAAAAACAAAAAGGATTTTATGTCCTTTAAGGAACCCTATGATGAAATACTGGCATCTGATTGGTCTACGGGCTCTTAGGTGGCCATGTTGGATGTTACTGAATATATTGTTGACTATACAAGCAATCTTGTAACCCTGACAAAGGTTACTGCTGCCGAAACGGGTTGGGTTTTATTATCAACGGTCTGTAAATTGCTCTCAAAGTGCAGCTGATAATTTTTTTCTGTACTCACCTGTAACAAAGGCAGAGTGGTAGTACCCACAGGAAACCCAGGCCACGGGCTGGCCCACGCCGACCTCCTGAGGGGTCGTGGCATGGCTCTCTTTACCCAGGCCGATCTGGCCCTCGCTGTTGTCGCCCCACATAAACAGCTTACCGCCCTCTAAGAGGCGGCAGCGGGAGGATCGATCAGTCAGTGAAGAGTTCATTTCCAAACACACTATGTATCTACTTCGGGGAGAAATATCACTGAGTTCATCTTTCAACATTTCTCAAATATATAGGATCCAAGTAATACTTATACATATTAAATCATTGTTTTGTGTTGATGATTAATACAGTCGCCGGCAGACACACACAGAAACGAAGATGGGGTCGGAGGAAAATCTATAAAGAAAACTCATCAATCAATAACCGAATCGATGAGAAAAGCAACCAACCAGCTGACTCAACACCGAACCTCACCGGTGACAGCAGCGGAAGTGTTCGAACCAGCAGCGAGCATTTTGATTGGTCTGCGTGAACTGAAGAAATTGACCAATTGGAAGGCTGTCCTCTCCTCGCAGTCACCGAGACCCAGCTGACCCTCGCTGTTCCCACCTGTGGTGTACACGTTTCCCTGAGCTACACACACACACACACACATGCAAAATGTATTGAGACGGAAGCCTCCCATGTCCATACCAGGTTAAAAAGTATCTTCGATGGAAACACATTTATCTATGTCATCTTCCTATGAATTATTGGCACAAACAAAATGCATCCAAATCAAATAGTTACCTGTATAGATTATAGTGTGATTTCTTCCACAGGCCACAAGCTGCACTTTCTCAGACTTAAGAGCTGAAATTATAAGAGGGAGATTTTGAAATGCAAATCTCATGCATGCATGCGTAATCATGGTTATGAATATTATTTTCTCATAGATTTCATGCCAAAAGAAACCCCACATCGAAATCACGTTTGACTCATGGTATGGGAAAAACATGCTGTTGCTTAATTGTTGTTGTAATTGTAATACATTTTTTTAATTTTCAGCTCATGTATTCACGTTTAATACCTTACTATACCATATAGCCCGCTACATCTGTGCGTGAACAACACTTTCTTCATGTAGCTTGATGCATTTTGGGTATTATACTGTAACAAATACAGTGTTAATACCAAAACGTTTTTTTCCGCACCAGCAACGATATCTTTATGTCTCTATCGGTTGTGAGGGTGGACACTTTCTCAGAGCGTTGGAGTAACAAACAAACTTTATCAAATAATAATCACTGGCTTCAGTTGTAGGGAGAAATTATCACCAGCTGCCTGCAAAAGGCTGACACATTTGACCTGGGTAGAGCATCCAACTGACCTGAAGGTCATATTCTGATCTAAAACTCTGGTTGGCTAGTTAAATTAGTTACAATTGGGGATCTACTAGCCACTAGCTGTAAGGGACATCTGCTCGGTCTTGACTCGTCCTCCAAGAGGCTGGAAACAGCTGTCGGTGGCAGCACTTAAACGGAAGACTCTCTTTTTGTTTGTATTCAAAATGGGAAAGAAAGAGCTATTTCAAGACCAACCTTTCACACAAGTGGGCTTGTTCACGCTCAATTTGGATCCCAAACCTAGCTGGCCCCAGTTGTTACTGCCAAACGTGAAGAGTTTTCCGTTTTCTGCGGAGACAAAGACAGCAGCACTTCAAAGGCACAGTCGGCTTCTATTGTGCGTCAGCTGGAGGACTTTAAAGCGATAGGTCACACGGTCACGTTAGCACAGGGCTGGGTATCTCTTCCGATACTTCAAAATCGATAGTGGTTCTAAAATGATTCTATTGGGTGAAAGTAAGCGGATCTTGAATTAAATATAGCCAGTTGTTTTTATCTAACGCTAGCTCTTTCCACCGGTTAGTCTGAACAGAATCAGACCATGCACAGATGATTTCTTCAGTACAAATATTCATAAACAAGACGAAAACTTAGTTCTCATTGTAAGAATCAAACATGTGGAAGCTTTTCAACACCTTTAGATGACTTAAAATTGATAATGATTAAAAAGAATGTATCGTACGGATAGGCATTGTTACATACACAGCCCTAGTCCAGTCATATGTTTTCTTTACATGTTCTATGTCGTGGCTTTAAAAAAAGCAAGTTTGCCTCATAGTAACACAAAAACAGCCTAAATGCCAATGATGAAATCACATTTTAGAGGAAGCTTACATTGACCTTTAATAAGTTACATTGAGATACATATGCTGGAAAATGTAAAACCTTAAAATGAAATATTGCGTCAAAGCAACGTTCTAATAGTAATCACATTGTGTACACATGAGGTGAGGCTCTTACCTGTTATTAACGCTGTATGCTCATCGCCACAAACTATTTTCAGGGGCACGTCATTTTTGAGCCAAAATTTACTGGGAGTGTTATCGGCAAATTTGCTCTTTCCAAATGTGAAGACTGCTCCCGATTCTGTAAGACACAAAAGACGTTTATGGAGTAGGCGAGTAGCACGGAGCAAAATAACTTCAGCTTTTGACAATATTATAATACACGAGGGTTGACAAGCCAAGAGAGAATATCATAATAATAATTATTATTATTACATAGCATTTTCAAATGAATGTGACAAAGAAAAAGAATAGACCAAATGACATAACCTAGATGAATAAAACAGTCCCTGCCACAGGGGTCAAACAAATGGACTAAATAAATAACAAACAAGGGGAAAAAAGGAATAAAAGCAACAGATTATAGAAAGGCTTTGCGATAAGAGGAAGTTTAGAGAAGTGACGTAAAGCAGCTAAAATCACTTTCAGCCCAGTTTGAAGACAGTTGTACAGTCATCAGTGATACTGTGATAGTAAAGGCTAAGAGCTCAGCAAGTTAGGTTACAGATAATAACCAAGCTAAATCAGTCAACTAACGGTAACCAACTAATTTACCAGTGGTACATTACGTTAGGCGCTAGTTGGTTAATTACCAAGTTAAGTAGTAGTATTTTTTTGGTTGTGCCTTCCGCCTCTGTGTTACTTGTTAACGTCATTTTCCCTTGGAGCTGAGCTGCTGCTAGCGAGAGAGCTAAAGGCGAAGCTAACACGAACTGCCTGGCATGAATATAGCTAGCTAGCTAGCTAATGTTACTTTATGTTACTCGGACATTGACGACAACTGGGCCGAATAAGTTGATGCGATGACTTGCATTACCTGGTATCTCGTCCTCTGCCTCCCCGGCCATCTCCGTGCGTTTAATCGGCTTTGCCCCCCAGCCGCTGTCGTCGTGGGCGTGTCTTCTTGTATTCGTCTTTGGCAACCCGGAAGTAAACAAACGTTCTCCTAGGCTACAAAGCTAACCACGTGAAAGTTAAAGGTACAGAACGTTGTTGTTGTTGTCGTCCCTAGGTTCACCGGACCTCATTCTGGAACGCATTTACGCAAAAAGAAGAAATGTCTTTTTAAGTCAACTTACGAATTTTCCGGCACAATTGTGGCGTTCATGAACGGTTTGGTTCTCTACGAACAGGAACACAGAAGAGCGGTCGTAACTTAGACTGGAGTGCGCCGTGTTCTTAAGGGCTGAATTAGTGAGAAATCACGTGTTCACATCAATCCCACAGACATCCTCGGATTTAAATACGTAAAATAATAATAAATACGAGAATATTTGTATAATTAACAATTAAGTTTCACATTTATAGTCATGATTCCTAGATGCACCGTGACGAAATAAATAAAAGCACCACACGGACACTGCAAATGGAAGTGAATAAATAAATAATCACTAAACTCAATCACCTGGATATAGGGCCACAGTGGAATAGAATGGACACATGTACATTCTGTAAATAAACATGTGACTATCCATAACAAAAATATCATATGGCCATACATAATATAGATAGGACCTATCAAGATACTCTAAAAAGAAAAAGAGAATTATTG
>OMOT01025323.1:6694-17672 GCA_900312575.1 Acanthochaenus luetkenii | reverse complement strand
GCCGGTGACCCTGACCTGTACCACCCACAGCCCTGAACCCCTGTTGACCCCGGCTGGAGTATCAGGCCTCAGGCAGAGATAGGACCCACCACGTTGCCCCCCTGTGGGCAGCCATGACAGACGCCTCACAGGCAGGCAGCTATAGGCTAGCAGTGTGTGTGTGTATCTCTCTCTCTCTCTCTCTCTCTCTCTCTCTCTCTCTCGAACCTCAGAAACAGCAGCAGCGTTTACCTCCCCAGTGTGAAGCTACAGCCCCCAGCTGCCCCCACTTCAGAGGGAGAGGGCGTGTCGAGGCAGCACATGGAAGTAGAGCGCTCCAAAGGGCCATCTGGAGCGGCACTGTGGCGTCTGCCTCGCTCCTTAACACACCTCGGCTCTGTCGGGCTCCTCTGTGGCCCGGGACACAGGATGGGGGATTCTGTCATGCTAATTCCATTTCAAAGATCTCGTGGGCAACTATTCACAACACTCCTTCGATTAAATCAGACATTGTGTTTTGTGGTTTCATTACATAGCATGGTGTATATGTAAAATGGGGTGGACAAAATAACAGAAACACTTTAGAAAATAGATGTAGGTGAATACAACCACTGTTCCTCTCTGCTCATTAATTTAGACGTTTCTTTTGGACCGATGCACCTGCAAGTCAGGTAACAACTATTTGGCCTTTTAACCTTCCTGGGGTCTTCGGGTCAAATTCACCCGTTTTAAAATGTCAACATCAAGGGAAAGTATGTTACAATTATTTTTTCTCTATGAAACTTCTTCCCCTTGGCTTATTTACTGCACTAAACATGTGATGTGAAAATGGTACATTTCATGCATTTGCAATGTCTTTCGATAATACAAGTTTGCTCTTTTATTTTTCATGAAAAATAAGCATGTGTTATCTTTATTCCATGTACTTGATGTTTCCAAAAACGTATTAGTAGTGTTACGTAGAGAAACCCTTTGGGATTGTCTACTTAGGTCTCCATTCCTGAACTGCGTCAAGCCGGCTAGAGATAGCTTGAACAAGATTGGAAGGAAGGCGACATTGCCTTAAAAATAAAGAGCGTCAAAAATGAAACACATATTTGTCAATGAAGGTTTTATTTGTTGAAGGTTGTGACCTAAAGCCATATTCTTATTTTAGCTTCATAGCGGTCCGGTCATAGCAGTAACTGTGGTTGCAGTAGTGTGGAAGTGTTTTGGGTTTTGTATGTTTTGTTGCTTGTAAGCACATTTGGTCGATTATCTGATGAGCTAAGCAGTTGAATATGGTGTCTTTGTTTTCTCTTTATGCGATAGATAGGTAGAGTCACGGGTCAAAATAGCTGTGTCTGGTTAGATTTAGTGACATACAATACTTTTTTTTAAAGGTGTTCCTTATAGATTAGTGTTGTCTGTATCCATGACAGTCATAGAAAACACAATCATTTAATGACTTGCCAAGACATTCACAGCTGACAAGGATGTAACTAGCACTAAGCTAGTTTTCACTTGTTTCATGTAAACATGTGTTGTTGTTGCTGGCACCACTTTTCTCCGCACAATAGAGACGACGAAAGAAGAAAGGAGTGAGAGGCTTGTTGTACAATATCCTGTGCTGAGGGACAGCTGTTAGTAGGATCACGTTGAAATGCCACAGTTGGTTTGCTGCTGATATAAAAACGGATCAAATTTATCATGCGTTTTTATTGCAGGCTAAATATGGAGAAAATGATCGGAGTCTCATATGGTGAAAGATCTTCCAGCCTGGTTGGAATGAAGCAGTATCGCTTTGATTCTGTATTGATCATGGATATAATAATTACATTAGAAAATAGAAAAGTGAAGTTGCTGTTCATTTCATTCCCAGTAATAAGTTAAATGTGGCTTATAGTTTTCCACACCACTCAAATGATTGCTTCTTTCTCAGAGGCTGGCTAGCATTAAGTCAACCTCTTAGCTCTATCCGGTGGCTTTGTTGGGCAACCTCGTCTTCTCATGTGGCCCATCGTTGGCAGAAAGGAGAGATAAGATGCCATTGACTACTAATTGTGTTTGCACTAACGCTTCGCCAAGCCAGACCAGGCTCCTTTGTCCAGTCCATAGGCCATTTGGCTGCAGCCATGCACTGGGCCAGATAACAGGTGAATGGCCATGGTCTAATAGGCCATCTGTGGAAAACAGATTGCAGTCAATTAAGAGTCCACTTCATCCAGTTGCGATGGCCATTAGACAGCCCTGCCACGACAAGTGACCCTTCAGTGGCTTTCACTCCTCCTCCACCACCAGCTCCTCTTCATTCATGTCCTCCTCTAGCGGCCCAGTCCCTCAAAGATTGACTTTTTGTCTAGTTTTCTTGTCCACTAGGATTTTTTTGAAGTGATGGATTCATTGAAATTCACGTTTTCTCTCAAGTACCAGTAGGTGCTTTTATTTGACCCTGATGGTCAAATAGAACCTCTTTTCTCTCCTGCCTCACATGCTCTAACCCCCCTAAGGCTGTAGTAGAATCATTGGGCCACATTTCCTGTACACATGTGCCACTACATCACTCAAAACGTACCTTGGTTAGATACACATAAAGAGCCCTTTAAAACACTATGTTCTTCAAATGTACGTATTTATGTTATTTTCGTATTATTATCAATATGAAGGACGGATGTTGGAAAATAATCTCATTCACACCTCTCTGTGTTGACAGCAGTGTAGTAAAAGGCTTGTCTTCCCCTTCACACTGTTTGTTATATAGTACTATTGAACCATGGTTGTTCAAACTGTACACTATATTCAAATTCACACCATTTAATGTGTTGTTGATAGTCGTATTGAAGTGGATAACATCCAGCTTTTACCGTTTCTAAAAAAGACGAAAGAGGAACATTTAAATGAGGATGAATCCTATTTGTACAATGCATAGAAGAGCACACTCAACAACACATCATCATTTTCAAGAGTTTTAATAATTTACTAAAAAAAGAGTGTAAAAGTCACAGATCTCTCCCACTAAAGTGGATCTGTTTGATATTCAAAGTGATGGCAGATGTAACACATTTTTGCAAACTTGCCCTTGTCTGTACGTTTGCGTACATTTACTTGGCAATTTACCTCTTGGCTGTAATTAAACGAGTTTCACACTGTATACTGTATATTTTTAAAAAAAAGAAGCTCACAGCAAAAAAATACTTTGATATGAATCACTTGAAAGTAAACCAACCAGCATGAAATGTACAGCTTTAAGAAATTCCCAAAACACAGCTGAAAAGTGTATATACAAACATGCTTGGAATCTTACAAATAGCAGACTGCGCAGTGAAGCTCAACAGACAGGCCTTTCTAATGTTTGCTTGACATCATTTAGAAGCGGCAAATGAAATAAAGCATAATTCTTAAATATACAACAACCTTGCAATGTTCAAATACCATGGTAATCTATTGCCTATTTCAAGTTTGTTTAGCAAAAGAGGAACACTTTATAAATATATCTCTCCTGCATCAATTAGTTTATTAATTTAAACTCATTAAATAAAAAGCTAACATGTTCACTATCTGTAAAAAATAATAATAATAAAAATAAAAAAGGTAGAACCAAAATGCATTGTCTTTGATAAATGGTTCATACTGTGTCCACTTATAAAGAGATGGATATGCCCATCACCATCACCATCATCATTAAGTGGCTGTTTGGAAGAGGTAATATATATTTATATACATATATATATGAAATTCTATGACATTATATAATTTGTATAAATATGGCATTTTTACAATTTCATTTTTATTTCAGATCCCAAGACAATTAATAGTAAATTGGGAAAAAGGCCATATTTAATGTTTCTCATTTTCTTGTTTTAAATATTAAAAAATAAGTCTAAATTCTTTGCAAATGTATGTATGTTTTACACTATAAACAACAATTCTGTCATAACTGGTCAAATATTTCCCATTGTGTTCATATCTACAACAATAAAATTGTTGCTTTGGAAGGTGAGGAAAAAGTGCCATTATCAAATGCTCTCCCTTTGGAGTAAATTAGGACCTTTGCCCCGTTCAGAGTAAAGGTGAACATGTCATTAACTAACTACAAGTCCCAAGGAACTCAAAAATGTAGTTCTGTACAAAAATGTATAAACATCATTGATGTAACAAAGCAACGTGTTGCTGTTGTCATGTAATTTTGCTGGTTGTACAATATGGAGTAAAGGGGATCTACACAGATGTCTCTTTTCATAGGTCAGGGTGTAAAGGGACTCTTACAGAACACTCCTTTAAATGTCAGCCATTGATAAGTCTGTCCATGTGCGGCATGATCCTTTAAACTAATGCTAATCTGATCAGGAGAAAGTGAACATTGTGATATGTCAGTAAAATGGGCATCTGTTCCTCCCATGGAAAGCACCACGATTGGCACAATACTGCAGTGAGAGCCAGTTTTGAAGGAACAAATTGCACTGGGTGGGCATGGGCTCCTGGCTAGCCAACGTTTTTGTTCTGAGCATTTGGCTGTACATAGCCATATTATTTCCCCAGGCATTGGAGGGTCTGTCCTGTCATTGGCCATCAGTCCATGTCTACCCAAACCAACAACAGAAGAGCTCTGGTGCACCCTGGTGCCCAGAAAGAGGAAGCGTAGGCACACAGTAAATTAAGGTAACCATCAGTTCCTTAAGGTTGTCCTTTAAGTCCACGAAGCTAAAGCATGTTCAGGATGGCATTGTACATCTGTGTCAGCACAGCCAAGTGGACGGGCAGGCAGGACTGGCGGTCTTGGGTGGCAGGGGTACACGTTAGCCAGGAGAGGGAATTGTACTGCTCCAATACAAACCTGGTGAATAGAAAAAAAACACGCTTGAACAATATACAGTTTTAATAATGACACCTAGTTAGAATTACAGTTTTGTGTTTAAAAGTCAGACCTGACCCGGTATTTGCTCAGTGTAAGGTAAAGCCGGAGCAGCAGGCTCCAGCAGGATTCAAGAGAGAACATGTGTTGTGTTTTCACCTGAGCACATCAGAGGTGGTCTTTGAGTCCAGGGGGTGAGGGGTCCTCTTGGTCTTGTCTGACACCAGCTCATCTGACTGGGCTATGGAGATGTGGTGGTGGAGAGAGGCCTAAAGGAGAGACACGAAGGGGTAGATGTAAGATGTCACGCCTATAGGTGTCTGAATAACAGACCAAGTGGAGCAACCGCACAACATAAACATACAAGTACAATCATTGTCAATTTCATAAACGTACTAAATCTCTCTCTCTCTCTCTCATGCAGTGTTTTCTGTACCTTGAGGAAAAGTGGACACTGGCTCTGTGCCTGCGGGCAGGAGGCCCAGAACCAGTGAGGAAGTCCATTTGCCTGGGCTGTAGAGACGTAGTAGCCCAGGGCCAGCGGCTGCTGCTTCAGCTCCTCTGGTGGACTGTCCCTGGACAGCAAGCGCTCTCCCTGGCTCTGGATACACACAGAGAAGGTCAGCAATTTATTAGCACCTTTCTTTTTGGTGATACTAACTATGGCTTGCTAAATTGATTTTGTTTGTCTTGTACTTGATTCTGTTTCTGTTTATCTTTTACTATTCTGTAATTTCCTCTGATTGACGTTCAGGTAGATCTAGTTGGCTCATTTTCTGTAAAGTCCTTTGAGACAGACATGCTTGTGATAAAGGGCTATATAAATAAATGAACTTGAACTTGAACTTGAACTAACAAATCCTAGTTCATTTTTTTATATTAAGAGTATTGCATATTTACATCATATTGACAGAGGTCTACTGTAGATACAGCTTAGCTATTGCCACCTCTTGCCTCCTTATTTAGTTCAGTTTGTGTCATTGATTCTCTGATCAAAAGTATTACAGTGCCATTCTTATGAATGAAGGAGCACTAATCAATTAGAAAAATGCATACAGCAACCGTTTAATTTTCAATCTCCTTTCTGTGCATGCAAATGTTCAATGTAGCCTTATTCAACCTCCAAATTGAATAATAGCCTAGGCCATAATTTAAAGCATGAAAGATTAGATGATAAAGCATGCTTCAAGTGTGATGAAAAAATGCGACATGAGAAGCTAACTAAAATAAATGCTATATTTTGGTAAAAGCTCATAGCATTTTATCAGCAAGAGCAGTAACAGACATAAGTGAACCTTGTACAGCCGCCTCGGCCCAGAAAAATGTCAACCACAAGCTGGAGATGAAAACATTTCTGATTGCATAGGTCTATATTTGTGCTTTATGGAAGACTAGAACATAACCAAATGACAATGTTTACATCCATCAGA
The DNA here is from genome assembly GCA_900312575.1 of Acanthochaenus luetkenii. Taxonomy (NCBI): domain Eukaryota; kingdom Metazoa; phylum Chordata; class Actinopteri; order Beryciformes; family Stephanoberycidae; genus Acanthochaenus; species Acanthochaenus luetkenii. The sequence goes on along the minus strand of OMOT01025323.1, from coordinate 11,432 downwards.
AACGTTTAGAAATGCACCACACCTGTTGTCATAAGGCCATATAAGGCAAACAGTGGACATAAGGCTTACTCATCTCATCAGTCATGCAGCAAACACACAATTTAGTCCAGCAACCTTTACCTTCACATTTGCAGCTTATCACTTGAGTCACTAAGTCACCAAGTCACCCAAGAAAGGCTACGGCTATGGAAGCAATTAGGCCTCTGTTCAACGCTGCTCAAGCAAACCCATTTGAACACGAAAAATGATTGGTATGAATCTGTGGCCTTTACTGCCTTACAAGCTATTTCTACCAGTGACTCTAGGTTTTCCTCCTACAGTGTTTCTGAAAAGAAATCAATTATTTGCATTTGCTCCCTATTATAGGTCTATGAGGTGATGACGTAACACAAGGAGCCAAAGTAAGCATGCGCAAAACTGCAAGAAAAAAAACTACTCCAAGACAAATTCTTCTGTATTTATTATACTTGCCAAATATATCTATAATCTATATATAACTACACAGTGCTGAGTGACAGTAAAGATTGGAGAAAAGGGGCTAACATGCAGCAAAGCTCAAAACTGGATTTGAACCCGCATCAACTAGTAATACCCCTAGAATGACAAAGATTGCCCATTATTCATACGTCATACCACAAATGATTAGTTCCTGTGACAATATTGTCCACTCATTTGTTTCTTCTAATGTGTTGTACTAGACAGATCAATCAATCCCAGTAAAATGATTCCATTTTAAATAGTAACTGAAGTCAGGTCTGATCACAGCCAGTCTTTCTCTTCCTTCCTTTGCAGAGTCAGAACAGAAGATAGCCCACTTTCCTTCTTGGAGAGAAATGTTGAAGTAATAATGTGTAAATGGGGTGTTTTTTTCACAGGTTGTGTGTGTGGGCATGCAACATTATTTTCCTTTGTTACAGTTTGTTATTTGCTTGGAACCACCGTAGGATGATTTCTTTCCACTGGACCCTGACTTACCCTTGTGTGCTGGAACTGTGATCCCATTCCCATGCCAGAGGGGGAGCCGGGGGAGGGCACAGGAGAGGTGTTGGGGGAGGGGTGGAGGTTCCCTGTGATCAGCATCATGTCATGGCCAATGTCGTTCTCCAGCTCGTCAGGAAAGGGAAGATCAAACATGTCATCTGAAGGACAAAAATGAGAACAGTTATGCGAAGAGTTCTGGATGTCAGCACAGCATATAATTATGTGTGGAAGATAACACTGGCAACGTTTGGGGTTGGGGTTCATTTCCCACTGAGGCCATTAATATTACCATCAAATAGCATGTCTTTAGTAAAAAAGCATAATGTAGTCCAGGTCTGGAATTTCACCATTTTAAGGGCAAGCCATTTGGGACTGGGATTTGGGGGACAAAGAGACCACCTGCTGGGGCAAAACAGCCACTGAGTAAAGCATGGGGATTTGGACTACACAAATAAACAACTGACTTTAAATAAATGGTTGATCCAAAGCCTAAACCCGCAGGCTATTTCAAAATGGCTACACTATTGAATTGAAGTTTTGTCTTATCCCATCATATAGACATGAAATTATAGCCAAATCATTTATTAAATTTTGTATGAGAATATAATGTATCTTCTTAGAAACTAAATTACAATACAACTCAGTAGCTATCCCCCAATCAAAGACACAAATGTGTCCTTCTCAATGAATTTTCATTCATTAGGTATTTCACAATTAGAATTGTTATTGGTCAGAGATAGACACTTTGACATGAACCAGGTGTGAGCTTAGGGGATCGCAGTTCACGCTGTAATTCTAACAAAGACAAATTAATAGTTTGATCCATCTTGCTCATTCCTTACACACTCATCCTACCATTGATAAACTCTATCCATCTGCCTTTGAGGAGTCCATCTCTCTCACTTTATAACAGCACTTACAATTCTAATGCCATTTATGGGCAAGAAGATTTTACTTTGATTGAGATATATTTTATACAATGGCAATTATATAAAAGCTAATGATCTGCTGCTTGGTGTTCACATTAAGAAAATATAGCATCTCAGAACCAGTGCCTTCAAAAATCTCTCGACAGATTGAAAGATGCTAAATGATAAACACCGGGACTAACGATTTAGCCGTGAAGACATTTGAACCCTCTTTAATGTCAGCAGTCATGCTTCAGGCAAATTAAAATAATCGCTGTTTCCTCATCTCGTTATTCCTCTTCAGACCACCATGGGTATCAACAGCAGTTTATGCAGACATGTGCACCTAACCAAAAACTATTTGTGGCTCTCCACAAGAACATTCATGCTCATCACATAAATTATGATGTGCATCTGAATGATAAACAACTTGCCACGGCATTGAAAAACCCAGAGCTTAAAAAATAATCAACATAAATAACAACAAGGGTTTGGAAGGCCAAGACGACCACGAATCACCAGTGTGCTTTCACACAAAGCAGAATGTTTTTCTACCTACAGCTCTGAGAAGAAGATCCTTCTCTTCAAGCGATGACACGACTTACAAGCCAGGATCCTTACACATCCCTTACAGAGAGATGAGGGTCCTTTTCCACTTCACCCACAACTTTCCTCCCAGAGATGTCGTAGCTTTCCTCTTCCTTTTCTTAAAATATGCCAGATTCCCCCTCCTCCCCTCATTCAGAGTTCCCAAGTTCCCCCACCCTATATCCAGAGATGCCATGAATGTTGCTGTGTGGGAGCTAACAAGTCAGCTATAGCCAGCTAAATTTGCTTTTGGCTTCAATTTGATGGTATACCTTTTGTGATACTCCATTGATCCCTGGTGGAGAAAGTAATCTCTTTATGCAGGGAAAGCACAGGGTCAGCTACAGAATAGGGTCCCTGCCAGTTTTGGCTCAAAGTCACTTCAGCAGGGTGGATGTTTGATGTCATGTGGGACTGAATTACCTGTCTGGTTGAAGGGCAGTCTTCCTAATCACTACGCAATCCAACTGCCCCAATTTAGTGAACCCTGAACTGGGGGGTGGGAGTAGCTCAGGAGGTAGAGCTCCCGCCCTGCAACTGCAAGGTCGGCGGTTCGAGTCCATGTCCTCCCGGGAAAAATCTGTCGTAGTGTCCTTGAGCAAGACACCTAACCCCGAATTGCTCCCGTTGAGCAGGTTGGTACCTTGCATGGCTGCCTCCGCCAACGGTATGACATGTAGGTCGCTTTGGATAAAAGCGTCTGCTAAATGCTGTAATGTAATGTAATGTAATGAGTGGACTTGTTGTCCTATAATATTATTATTCTCATCATTGTTATTATTATTATATAAAATTGCCTAATGTATGGGTGGGCCATGACACATTGCCTAGTCTACCTGTGCAAAATGAGCAGGATTCATTGAAATATTTGTTCTTTTTAAGGAACGTGTTTCAAAAGTGAAACTTCTTTGCACTATTGCTTTCTACCATCTGGCATCAGACTTTCCGCCATCAGTTTCAGCTGCAAACCACCAAGCTTGGACTATGGTGATCTTGCCCTAATGGTCACCTTGAGATTCTACTGCATGTTTCTTTCTACTTCCACAATAATGCTGCAGGACCTCCTGAGACAAGTATGTACTCTGATGGGTCCATCTGTGAATGACGGGACCACATCTGATGTGACTGACGACACTTTGTATCAGAAAAGTTTGGAATAGAAGAACATGTGTTTTTATTTGTTTTGTTGGAATATGTAGTTATAATAACCTCAATGTAGTTTATCTCTGTACTTTAGAATAGTTTAGTATGAATAAAGTTTATGTTAAATGTAATTAAATGTAATCCAATTAACTTTACAATTTTCATGACAGGCATGAAAAAACATATTAAAACTAAAAGCACAAGCTACACATATAAACAGGTGCTTATACAGAAAATATTGGCTTTAACCCGAAACTACTGATCTAATCTCATGTAACTATAATATGATTATTGTTCTGTACTTACCAGCATTGTCCTCAGTAGGATAAGAGCTAGGTGCCAGCTGGGTGGTGGCAGAGGTGGGGAAGACAAGGATGTGTGTACAGGAGGCATCCTGAGGTGTGTTCAGCTGGGAGGTCTGCAAGTTCAAAGCAGTGCTACGGCCAAACACAGAGCCCATGGTCACTGCATCTACACACACACAGACACAGACACACACATAGCAAAAATAAGGACATTTCTAGGTCTGGTATGAACGCTCGTTTCATGTATGATCAGTTGTGTTTGTCAATAGCTGTAAAACAGCAATGGTCGGCAATGCGCATGGATTAAAACATGTAGTAATACCATAACAGGGCTCGAAATTAACTTTTTCACTTGGTAGCACTGGTGCTCCCAACTTCAAAAGTTAGGAGCACCAGCCAAAAATTGGTAGCACCATATGTAAAAAATTTTTTTTACATACATTTAGTAACAGTACGGCTTACAAGTAACAAAAAACAGTGAAAGTAGCCTTAAAAACGCATGATAGGCCACAACTGGGGCTTTACGCAATATCCTGGCTCTCTGTCCCTCTTCTATCCATCTCACACTGCGCTGAGGACACAGGCAGGACCAACATGATCCTCACTAGATGAAGGATGTTCTGAAGCTAAAATAATTTAAATATCATTATCAGGGTAGAAGTTTTCAGTGGCAGCATAACAATACAGCCATTTCTTAATGAAATACAATCCAACTGTAACTAGTTGGTTTTATATGGTTGGACTTTTAACAAAGAAACATTCAGAAGAAGATATTTGGATTAATCACTTCCATGTTGTACCTTTCCAGTACAG
>OMOT01025322.1:0-10285 GCA_900312575.1 Acanthochaenus luetkenii | reverse complement strand
GTTCAACGGGTGAGTGGCGGTCTCTCCAGCCAATCAAATTAACCGATTCCTGGAACTTTCACTATCTCCAACTTTCTCCAACTTGGATTTGTTCAAGCTGTCAAACAGGAGACTTGCTCTTCTACTCTTTACTCTTGTCTCTCTGTTGTTACAACTGTAGACAAATATTAAATTAACATATGTTCCGCCGTCACCAATTCCCTCACAGTGAATACAGTTTTAGAAATGCAAATAGGAATTTGAAACAAAAATAGGCATGTTACATACAGGAGCAATGCAATATATTTATATATATATATATATATATAAACATAGAAAAGGAGACGTAATTTACTGCACTGATTTCAACATTTAAAGTCTGTTCTTGCTCATTTAACTAATTATACCACTGTTTAGTGTAAAAAAGAAAGAACGATAATGTCTTGCCAAGACCTATTTCAAAGTTTTTATTTGTTACTGAAATTAGTTTGTATTCCGTGCAGCCCATGTTCAGGCTTGCCAGTCTCTCAACTTGGCAGTGTTCAGTTGGTTAAAGGGGAAAATTAGTTTTTTGGAGTTATGAAACATTATTGAATCAAACTCAAAGGCCTGTGCTTTGTTTACAGTAGGAAACATTAGAAGATTTAGCTCAAATGGCCACATTTGTTACGGTAATGAGATTCCCTGCTACAATAAGTGGAACAGGGCTAATTTAGATGTTTCTGTTTGTGAGATTTATTTAATTCCGCTCATAACGGTCCCAACTTGGCAATGTTCAGTTGGTTTGGTGGTCTTACTGCCAAATGTGATTTTTGCCATTAAGACATATTATGTAGCCAAACAGAAATACTGTTGATTGTTTGTGTACCATTCAAGTACTTAGATCTAGTTTTTACCTTTTAGAGAGTAATAACCCAAATAACAAATGTCCTACTCGTAGCTTGCCAAAAAATACCCGGGACATTCAAATCAGCTTTTAAAGAGTTGTGACCAATTGATGATTTTTTCCCCCTGTAATAATAAAAGGTGATTGCCTGACGAAGACCATGTCGGTCAAAACGTTGCAATAAACTTGCTGGGAGCTTGAAATTCAGCGTGCGGATATCCTTCCATTTTATTGTAATAATGTAATATTTCAACGTACACCGTTAGAATACAGTATATATTACATATTGGAAAAGTAAGAGAACTTCACTAAAAATCGCTAAATTGTGTAGGAAAGCGGAGATAGGTAAAACGGAACAATGTACTATATTCCTGGTGCGGTGGCTCCCGTCTTTTAATGGTGGCATTGTTTTATATTTTTGCCTCATGTCCACCTTTTACTGTGAATCCATGAAATACTATAGTACTTAATACAGTGCTTGAATAGAACACTTCTTCAGTGAAAACCTCTCCGCCTCAATCCCTCTCTTTCTCTCTCCTTCCTTCTCTTTCTGTCTGTCTGTTACTTTACACTGTTTCATTTGTCACCTTGTCTTCCTCACCCATGCTGTCTCCCTTCCTGTCTCTCTCAATCTCTCTCTCACTTTCTCTCTCTTTCCATTATCCCCACATTATATTTGTCCTCCCCCGCTTTTCTATCTATCTCTCTCTCTCTCTCTCTCTCTCTCTCTCTCTCGCTCAACCCCAACTCCCGTCTCCCAAGAGGGATAGTGGGTATAGCTGATGCTATGACTAACCTGTGTATATATAGCCTGCATGGGTAACTGGAGCTGTGTGTCTCTCTCTCTTTGCTCCTGGAGCAAATCAGCCAGTAAGTAAGGTTTTGGCTCCATTTCGATGGGGTATTCTGAATATCATACTATCAGTTCACAGACTGAAGCAAAGTGTAACACACCCTGGACTAGCCATCTGTACATTCATTGATTCATTGTTTCTTTTAGTGATTTATTTCAAAACGAGGCTGTATACTTGGGTGTGACAGAATACGCCCCTTTTGAGACTCATTTCATTCATTTCCTCTTTTCATTTAATCTTTATACTCAGTGCTCTTTTCTCTGGGCAACAAACGGACAAAAGGTCTTGTCGGTTTCTCGTTCTGTGAAAGTCAGCCGACACCAGGGATCTGCACAATATAATCTTACACCACACACACGCGCGCACAACACACACACACACACACACACACACATGCACAGTGTATTCCTGTTCAGTACATAGCCTTCCACAAGCTGCATCACAGATGACTAATAGCATGCACTACTTTATTGTAGCAAGATCTTAATCTGTCTTCAGTGTTATTATCACAGAACTTGATTGGATAGAACGGTCTTTCCATTGTTTGCCGTGGTCATTTGACTAGGACACCATAATATGGCGCCTATGGCATTTTAAGGGTTAGTTGCTATGGTGACAGCGGCAGTCTGGGCTGTAAGGCCGTAAAGTGTATCACACTGTGGCTGTAGCCTAAACTAAAAAGGGTTAGCTTTGTAACATTACAAGATTATCGTTTAAGTAATAAAATGTGACGACTTACCAACAGTAAGAGATTAAACTCTAATTGATCCAACAATCCATAAGCAGCCTCCCCGCTGGCAGCAGGGTGACGGAGATGGAGCGAGACGCCAGTTTTCCATTGCTTTTCGTCGTTGCTGCAAAACCTCTTGCTTCAGTGACTTGCCATAAGTCGGTTTATACGGAAGTTAGCCCAACGGTACACGTAAAAATGGCCGCCGCTCCGACCGTCCTGGAACGTTGTTTTGAATGGGAAAGACAGTTCTATCCAATTCTAATTCTATAGTATGTATGCTCTTAGCTTGCTTTCATATAATATTTCCTCAGTGATGTTACAGCAGGAATGGAACTTTTTGTATTGACTTGTTGATTGTTCATACAAGGGGAGTCATGTCGCTCTAGTCAATATACTGGTTATGGTTGGTGTGGTTGCTTTCAACTATGGGATGGATAATGAGAAGGCCACCATCTTTATGCACCAAGCCCATTAAAGCTGACTATCATGTGCACAGTATCAAGTGAATCCATTTTTATAGGTAGAATTTTGTCAACACAGATTCCCTCTCATTGATCATTAAAAGGTAAAACGTTGATCAACGATGATCTGCGCTGTTGTATAATAACTCATATTGAGAAATGATTTTCCAGGACATGTTGAACATTTGAGAATTCACATTTACCTCAGTGACGGTCACCCGGTCCTCTCAGTGGGATTAATGTGGCAGCCAACAATTGATTTTATTTCATTGCATATGACAACATGGCAGCATGTGTGTGCCTGCGTGTGTCTTGTAAATGCATGCTGTAAGTGCTAGCTGTGTGGTGTGCTTCGTTTCAGAGGGGAATTTTCAATGGAAGGTGTCACTGTTTTGTTGTACAACATACTGTACTGCACTCTCTTTTTGGCTTTGTGTATGAGAATTTGAACATGTGTATGTCAGTGTTCTTTATCTTTCTCTCTTTCAATCCTTGTCTTTCTGCTTTGCAGACACAGGCAGCTCCTCCAGTCACAAAGTTAGTGTCTGATGCATGCCCGGTTATGTGTGTTCGTCTGCCTGCCATCTTTTCGCCCATCCATCTCGCTGTGCTTTTGTGTGTCTACTGTATCTCTACATCTGCATGCATTTTTCCTTATTAGTATGATGCAGTTGAATATTGAATAACTTTTATGCTTGAATAACTGCAACATCAGGAAACTACTATGCATGAATCAAATAAGTCTTCAATTGGAGCTCTCAGTGCAATATTAAAAATGAATCCACATCCCACAACGGTAACTCAACAGCAGTTATTCAACTAATTTCTACTTTTCTAGTTTACTATAGAATATAGTTATGCTGGTACAGAACATGGTATAGGGCAAATTAAAGATTCACCTAGTTAATGAAGTGAATGACTGTAGTAGCCAGATACCTCCTATTTAGCCACAACAATCTGCATAAGGCTTTCATAGTTTAGTGTTAAAGTTAAAGTGTAAAACATGATCCCCAATATCCCTGATAAATAATGTTTTGTACAATATGTGAGAAGTGCCACATTGCAGCAGCACCCGTGCATGTGGCCTGTTGAAATGAATCCTCACAAGCTGGTGTGTGGTACAAAATGTGGCGGCTGTATTTGTACCTCCATTGTAAATCACACATATTGACGTTGAAAAGCCGTGTGACGCAAACTGACACGCACATAGCTCTATGACATATACATTTCATATGCAGAATTGTATGGACACAGGCACACACACACATGTGTGTGTCGTCAGACACGTATACCAGGCTCACTTATAGTTATCAACACTCACACACCCACATAGCTGCTGCTGTGACAGGAATGTGTCGAGAGCTGGTCATAAATAAGTCTAGTCAATGCACTGTGTGTGTGTGTGTGTGTGTGTGTGTTTATAGTTGATTTATTGACAGCTGTGCCTTAAAATCTGTTAATAAATCAGTACCTGCAATGCACCTTGTGTGTGTGTGTGTGTGTGTCTGTTAAGAGTTCATTTATTTACAGCGTATTAGCATTGGGCCTGTCAGCGCCCCATTGCCAAGGAAGATAACACACACACACACACACACATACATGCATGCAACACGTTTTAGCACATTTACGCTGCACTCATCAGAGAACATACTGTATATCTCTTTTAGAAGAGAATGATTTGACTACCTTTCAATGTCCTGTGAATAAAATACTTATGACATCTAAATATTCGTAACATTTCAAAGTGTGGTCAGTTGGGAGGATTTGTTCTTGTGTAGAAACGCTGACAAAGCAAGCAGCACCACCATGTGGTAGAACATGTAACTTCTTCTGAAAGGGTTCTCTCCTGGTATCGATGAGATCAAATGTCTCCATGGTTGTGATCCTTAACTCCTGTATAAAATACATACTTCCTTCTTTTAACATTCCCTTTAATTAATCCGTCATACTTCTGCCTCATCTCCTTCTGCTTTGCCTCCCTCTAGTGGACCTCACAGCATTTCGCAGTAAGTCCTTTTCACGTAATCACTTTTTTTCTATATGACTGCAATATTACTGTTTCATTTTTGCCTGCCTTTATTCAGTCTATTTCTCATTTCTTATTTCCTGTTTCTGTCTGTCATTGGTTTTCAAGAAAACCGCTGCCGCCAAGGTATCCGATTGGTTCAAAGCTAGACAGCAGTAACATGTGTAACAAAACGTGGTGTGATTTCCCTTCCCCTTTTTCTTTTCTGATAAGTAATGTGGCTGGTGATTGGTTGCACAACATGCCACATTTTAGTCCCACGTAACCTGCATAGTGCAAACATCTAACAAGAATCGAAATCCCATTACTGTTACTAAATAATGATTCACTAACTAATGCAAATACATGTATCCTAATGTATATCATTTAAAATAAATGATTTAAATTAAAATGGAAAGCAAATCATGGGCTTGTCCTCACATCACAACCTTCTGGTGGAATTGCAGTTGTGATGCAGCACAGTACTTAAGTCTAAGATAAAGTCAAATGAGTCACAGGATCCCATAGAAGTGAAGAGTAAGTTTCACTTTTGTAGCCTATAGTACCTTTATAGAAGAGAGGTGACCTCTGTTTGTTACCTTCATAGAAGACGTACAGTAACGACTATCTAAAATAAGAACTGCTGATGTCCCCCATTCTGTTCTGCCCTGCCCTTCCTCAGGGCTCCCAGGAAACACGTCGTGGACACAGACATTCAGTTTTACCATGTGCCCACTCACGCCGATGCCAGCAGGCAGCGCATAATGGAAGACACAGAGGACTGGCACCCACGCTCCGGGACCACCCAGTCCAGATCCTTCAGGATTCTGGCTCAGATCACAGGCACCGAGAGCTGTACGTCACTAGACTGACACACGTGACAGAGACACACGTGACAGAGACACCCAGTGACTGAACACAAATGAATGACAGGAACACGCACATGCACGGCATACACCCACACACAAACACATACACACGTACCATAACCTTAAAGTGAATATCATTCAGGTCTAGATCAAAGGCACAGAACACCAGTTAATGGCTTACAAACAGACACAGACAAATCCTTTATCTCCTATATTGTAAAAGTTACAAGCCATAGTACTTTCAGAATGCACTGAGTAATGCTCCTATTCTGTCCCATGCAGCTCTGGAAGAGGAGGCTGACACGGACAAGAAGACAAAGTAAGTGCATGGTGATGAGAAGGCTTCTCTTGTTGTGGCTGAGTCTGATATTGTGGTTTTGGTAAACCTGGAATGAATAACCGCATTGTGTGGAGTAATAATACAATACAATAGTTTCCCCTGCAATATGATCTCTCCAATTGTTCTTCATCCTGTTTATTGCAATGAAGCGGTCCAATTGGATGCCTTATCGCACAAAGGCTACATTTATGTGCGGAGAAAGGAATGTTGACGAAATTCCCCATTGAAATAGTTGAAGACTGATTTTGAACATCCTTATGTATGCAGTGTAAAGTGTTTCCATGTGATGTGTGATTGTGTGCTCCTACTCATGTGGTTGTGGACGCGACAGTCTTGCAGTGCTGTGTGTTGTGTAACCTGTCATTGCCATGTTGTCAGTCACGGCTGGACTTCTGGCCTCGTCCCGGTGTGATGTGATCCGTCGGCTGTCCGTTGCTCTTGGTGGTATGTGGTGACACAGATGATCGCCCGCGTTAACGTGCAGACAATTCCCACGGACGGCGGGTGTTGCCGTATGGTCGTAGTGTGTGGCTTCGTGACTGACTGACTCCATTAGTTCAGTCCATAATGGCCCACGATTCATGGGCAACATTTCGAAGCAATGAAGATGGGCGCTTGTGACACCGTGAATGACTGGTGTTATTATCCATGTTGATGTTGTCCCATCTGCCCTCTTCTATCCTGATGACAGCGTTACTGCCCATCTCCATTGCATCAAAATGTTCAACCTTTTCGGTTGTGGAAGCAGTAATAATCCTTACCGTCATCAAGCTTTCCCTGTGGCATGGCTTGTATCTAAGCACGGAAATTGTGGCACGTTCTTTACCTTTCCTAAATCATCATTCTCTCTCTCTTTTGGTGTCTGTTCCTCTTCCTTTCCTCTTCTTTCCCTCTCTCCTTACTCATGTGTCATGGCTGGCAGAGCGAACAAGGCCACCAAGTTGGTGATTGGCCCCAAGTACCGCAAGCTGAGAGATTGGCACCATGACGTGTCTGCTCGCACCCTCAATGTCCAGTAGAGTGTGTGTGTTTCCGAGTGTCTGTCTACCCAGTGTATGTGTATAATATATCAATGTACAATCTACAACTAGATGGTTGTTTTTGATTTTGAATGTTGAAGGGATAGAAACATGTGGACAGGTTGGAAAAGGGAAGTGATCTAAAGAAAACCGGAGTGTGAGACTAGCAAAGTGTGTGTGTTGTGCACGAGTGTATATGTGTGTGGGCTTGTCTCTGTCTCTGTCACTATGTGTCTGTGCCGCATTAAACTGAAATGAATTGAATTGAATTGAATTGAATTGAATTGGCCTGATTCAGACCTTGACTTAAGTGTTGCTTCAATCCGTTTTCACGTGCATGTCCCACTCCAGTAAACATGCAGGTCCGCCGCCGTGTGTCTACCTTCACTTTATAATACGTGGATTTTCGATGACATACGTTTTACTTAAGTCCATTTGTGCTTGATCCTTTCCTTACGTATCTGATCTATCTATATGTATCTATGTGTAGAACTCCTATCATTTCATGATGTAAAACAAGGAATCAAATAGTATGTGAAATATTGAGCCACAAAAACTAGGAAATTCATTATGCTTGGGCATATTGTCAATCCAGTCTTTGTGCGCCGTCGTTCCTAAATAAAACTGAATTAAAGGCAAACTTTACTCAATGCCTCAGCAGAAAGTAGATGGCATGTAAAGGAGAAAAGTCACAGAGAAGGACAAAGACGCCAAGCTTTTGAAGACAGCGGGATTCACACCCAAAATCCTCAACACGCTCAAATAGTCCGAGTCTGCATAGAGATCACATGTGTGGCTTTCAGTCTGGATCTCAAGCTACATTAGATCTACAGACTTGACGCAGTCTGAATCGGGCTCTATGTATGTTTGCATGTGTGTGTGAGCGTGTGTGTGAGCGTGTGTGTGTGCGTGCGCGTGCGTTTGCATGTGACTGCATCGATTTTAGTTTCTGCCAGTCAGTGCTGGCCATGATGGAGACGATACACGGGACCTGTTCCTATGGCGATGAGAAAAGGCAGGCGGCCTGCTGACAGTGGTGTCGACAGCATGTTATGAATCATTCAAACTATGTTCAGTTTGAAACATGGAACGTGACGATAACACACATGAACACAGCTTCAGAAACAGACACACACTCACACACACATTCAGACACACCACCACCCAGCCCTGATGGAAGTGTGCACACAGTGACGCAGGCAAAAGGGCTGAAAACGTTTCCCCACCTATCAGTGCTACCGGCCTGTCAATTACTGTTTCAAATACTTTCTATTACTTTTGACACTCCCGTCCTCGTCCAGCTTTGATTGATAATCAGCCTGGAATACAAATTTGAATTGTTATTTTCTCAGTTTTTGTTGGAATTTGTGTGTGTTTGTGTGTGTGTGTGTGTAGAAGGGTTTTGGTGGGGTGGGGGGGGTCTATTTCAAATCTGATTAAATATTATATATATTATAATATGAGAGTAAACCCTATAGTCCTACTGCTAGATATGTACGTTTCTTTATGTTAATTTAATTGAATCGAAGGCAATTGTTTCACTCTCATACAAACGAAGTGCTGAGCGCTTGATACATGGACTTAACTGTAGGTGACAATTAAGAGTTTAAAACTATCTTGAAGCTGTTCGTGGCTTGTTTACATCCAATGTGTCTGTTAACACTGGAGCTGAATTGACGTGTATTTTGAAATACAGTGGCATGTGAAAGATGTGAAGAGATTCCAACCCCTCAAGCGTTTATATATATAAATACCATAGCTGACATGCTATGCTACTATGTTATAACAATCCAGGTTGGTGCTTTAAGACAACTTCAATGGCATAAGATATGGGCAAGTAAGAACGGCTCTTTTCAATGAGCAAGTTGTTGAAGTTTGACGGTATAAATGGATTATATGATTATATAATGCAAAAGTATTATGTAAAATAGTTCTCCGTGCCTTTTATATTTATTGCATACCTATGTTGCTATGATTACTATCATGCTGCAATTATGCAAACTTTGATTATAGTGGCTTTCTTAGTAGATTGTAAAGGCACAGCATTGAATTAATACACTATTATCGAAAACAGCTGGGAATCTAGTGGCTGACATTTTCCTTATATGTTTTGAGCTTGAAAAGGTATTATTCCATATTGTAGCTAATAAAGTGATGAAGCTTTTTTCTTGTTTTCTTGTCTTTCTGTCTCTGGTGTCCTTCCTTTCTTCATCCATTCTCTCTTTCCTTCCTTTCCACCTTACTACTTCCGTACCTTCCCTCCTTCCTTAGTTCCTTCACTTCTTCTAGTTGCCTCACTGAACCTGAGACAGACAGTGGGGAGGTCAGGTATAATCACAGCTTAATCATATTTTATATAATATCTTCACCTGTCACCTTGTATTGTCTCTTCACATGGTAGCCACCTTTTAAAAAAGGGGAAAATTAATTGGAGCATAAAAGCCTTACATTTAATCACAGGCACTATCTGACCACTTCTAGTCTGTTGCGTGTACAATAATAGAATATGCCACTGATTGGTGATCTAATCCCAAAAGTTCAATATCATACACTGAGATGTTGATACACTGAGATTTCACATGAAATAAGTGCATTGATTGATCTTATTCACACCACTTCTGACCTGAAAAACCAAACATCAAGTTGCATTCTTTGCTCAAAAGGCATCAAAAACACAACATTGATGTCATAATTGTGAACCCAGTAACATGATGCTCTATCATCTATCATCCGCCAGTATTACATCTACAACACAGCATTCCCCTGATCAAGTAGGTGTTCCAATCACAATCTGCAATGGTCTGAATGATGCAGTGGCCACACCCACATCTGTTCACACCGACCAACCACAGCCGCAGACGGCTCGTCAACCAATCAGGAATGGCCAGAGGAGGATGCTACATCCACCAACTATGTCCTCATTTCCAATCCTTTACCCAGCCAAATACACAGGGGGAACCATACAGCCTCTTACAGGCCTCAAGTTCTGCTGACATACCTGCTCAAATACAACCAACCCATTCATCTAACACAAACTATCTACTAGCTGTAATGGCAGCATCTTTAGCGTGTACTGGCTCAACCCCAAGCCAGATACCATTATCTCGTGCCCCTTGTTCTAGCTTTTTAAAGGCCCAAA